>OY751106.1:5000-275000 GCA_963564075.1 Eupithecia subfuscata
AACCTAACCTAACCTAACCTAACCTAACCTAACCTAACCTAACCTAACCTAACCTAACCTAACCTAACCTAACCTAACCTAACCTAACCTAACCTAACCTAACCTAACCTAACCTAACCTAACCTAACCTAACCTAACCTAACCTAACCTAACCTAACCTAACCTAACCTAACTAACCTAACCTAACCTAACCTAACCTAACCTAACCTAACCTAACCTAACCTAACCTAACCTAACCTAACCTAACCTACCTAACCTAACCTAACCTAACTAACCTAACCTAACCTAACCTAACCTAACCTAACCTAACCTAACCTAACCTAACCTAACCTAACCTAACCTAACCTAACCTAACCTAACCTAACCTAACCTACCTAACCTAACCTAACCTAACCTAACTAACCTAACCTAACCTAACCTAACCTAACCTAACCTAACCTAACTAACCTAACCTAACCTAACCTAACCTAACCTAACACCTAACCTAACCTAACCTAACCTAACCTAACCTAACCTAACCTAACCTAACCTAACCTAACCTAACCTAACCTAACCTAACCTAACCTAACCTAACCTAACCTAACCTAACCTAACCTAACCTAACCTAACCTAACCTAACCTAACCTAACCTAACCTAACCTAACCTAACCTAACCTAACCTAACCTAACCTAACCTAACCTAACCTAACCTAACCTAACCTAACCTAACCTAACCTAACCTAACCTAACCTAACCTAACCTAACCTAACCTAACCTAACCTAACCTAACCTAACCTAACCTAACCTAACCTAACCTAACCTAACCTAACCTAACCTAACCTAACCTAACCTAACCTAACCTAACCTAACCTAACCTAACCTAACCTAACCTAACCTAACCTAACCTAACCTAACCTAACCTAACCTAACCTAACCTAACCTAACCTAACCTAACCTAACCTAACCTAACCTAACTAACCTAACCTAACCTAACCTAACCTAACCTAACCTAACCTAACCTAACCTAACCTAACCTAACCTAACCTAACCTAACCTAACCTAACCTAACCTAACCTAACCTAACCTAACCTAACCTAACCTAACCTAACCTAACCTAACCTAACCTAACCTAACCTAACCTAACCTAACCTAACCTAACCTAACCTAACCTAACCTAACCTAACCTAACCTAACCTAACCTAACCTAACCTAACTAACCTAACCTAACCTAACCTAACCTAACCTAACCTAACCTAACCTAACCTAACCTAACCTAACCTAACCTAACCTAACCTAACCTAACCTAACCTAACCTAACCTAACCTAACCTAACCTAACCTAACCTAACCTAACCTAACCTAACCTAACCTAACCTAACCTAACCTAACCTAACCTAACCTAACCTAACCTAACCTAACCTAACCTAACCTAACCTAACCTAACCTAACCTAACCTAACCTAACCTAACCTAACCTAACCTAACCTAACCTAACCTAACCTAACTAACCTAACCTAACCTAACCTAACCTAACCTAACCTAACCTAACCTAACCTAACCTAACCTAACCTAACCTAACCTAACCTAACCTAACCTAACCTAACCTAACCTAACCTAACCTAACCTAACCTAACCTAACCTAACCTAACCTAACCTAACCTAACCTAACCTAACCTAACCTAACCTAACCTAACCTAACCTAACCTAACCTAACCTAACCTAACCTAACCTAACCTAACCTAACCTAACCTAACCTAACCTAACCTAACCTAACCTAACCTAACCTAACCTAACCTAACCTAACCTAACCTAACCTAACTACCTAACCTAACCTAACCTAACCTAACCTAACCTAACCTAACCTAACCTAACCTAACCTAACCTAACCTAACCTAACCTAACCTAACCTAACCTAACCTAACCTAACCTAACCTAACCTAACCTAACCTAACCTAACCTAACCTAACCTAACCTAACCTAACCTAACCTAACCTAACCTAACCTAACCTAACCTAACTAACCTAACCTAACCTAACCTAACCTAACCTAACCTAACCTAACTAACCTAACCTAACCTAACCTAACCTAACCTAACCTAACCTAACCTAACCTAACCTAACCTAACCTAACCTAACCTAACTAACCTAACCTAACCTAACCTAACCTAACCTAACCTAACCTAACTAACCTAACCTAACCTAACCTAACCTAACCTAACCTAACCTAACCTAACCTAACCTAACCTAACCTAACCTAACCTAACCTAACCTAACCTAACCTAACCTAACCTAACCTAACCTAACCTAACCTAACCTAACCTAACCTAACCTAACCTAACCTAACCTAACCTAACCTAACCTAACCTAACCTAACCTAACCTAACCTAACCTAACCTAACCTAACCTAACCTAACCTAACCTAACCTAACCTAACCTAACCTAACCTAACCTAACCTAACCTAACCTAACCTAACCTAACCTAACCTAACCTAACCTAACCTAACCTAACCTAACTAACCTAACCTAACCTAACCTAACCTAACCTAACCTAACCTAACCTAACCTAACCTAACCTAACCTAACCTAACCTAACCTAACCTAACCTAACCTAACCTAACCTAACCTAACCTAACCTAACCTAACCTAACCTAACCTAACCTAACCTAACCTAACCTAACCTAACCTAACCTAACCTAACCTAACCTAACCTAACCTAACCTAACCTAACCTAACCTAACCTAACCTAACCTAACCTAACCTAACCTAACCTAACCTAACTAACCTAACCTAACCTAACCTAACCTAACCTAACCTAACCTAACCTAACCTAACCTAACCTAACCTAACCTAACCTAACCTAACTAACCTAACCTAACCTAACCTAACCTAACCTAACCTAACCTAACCTAACCTAACCTAACCTAACCTAACCTAACCTAACCTAACCTAACCTAACCTAACCTAACCTAACCTAACCTAACCTAACCTAACCTAACCTAACCTAACCTAACCTAACCTAACCTAACCTAACCTAACCTAACCTAACCTAACCTAACCTAACCTAACCTAACCTAACCTAACCTAACCTAACCTAACCTAACCTAACCTAACCTAACCTAACCTAACCTAACCTAACCTAACCTAACCTAACCTAACCTAACCTAACCTAACCTAACCTAACCTAACCTAACCTAACCTAACCTAACCTAACCTAACCTAACCTAACCTAACCTAACCTAACCTAACCTAACCTAACCTAACCTAACCTAACCTAACCTAACCTAACCTAACCTAACCTAACCTAACCTAACCTAACCTAACCTAACCTAACCTAACCTAACTAACCTAACCTAACCTAACCTAACCTAACCTAACCTAACCTAACCTAACCTAACCTAACCTAACCTAACCTAACCTAACCTAACCTAACCTAACCTAACCTAACCTAACCTAACCTAACCTAACCTAACCTAACCTAACCTAACCTAACCTAACCTAACCTAACCTAACCTAACCTAACCTAACCTAACCTAACCTAACCTAACCTAACCTAACCTAACCTAACCTAACCTAACCTAACCTAACCTAACCTAACCTAACCTAACCTAACCTAACCTAACCTAACCTAACCTAACCTAACCTAACCTAACCTAACCTAACCTAACCTAACCTAACCTAACCTAACCTAACCTAACCTAACCTAACCTAACCTAACCTAACCTAACCTAACCTAACCTAACCTAACCTAACCTAACCTAACCTAACCTAACCTAACCTAACCTAACCTAACCTAACCTAACCTAACCTAACCTAACCTAACCTAACCTAACCTAACCTAACCTAACCTAACCTAACCTAACCTAACCTAACCTAACCTAACCTAACCTAACCTAACCTAACCTAACCTAACCTAACCTAACCTAACCTAACCTAACCTAACCTAACCTAACCTAACCTAACCTAACCTAACCTAACCTAACCTAACCTAACCTAACCTAACCTAACCTAACCTAACCTAACCTAACCTAACCTAACCTAACCTAACCTAACCTAACCTAACCTAACCTAACCTAACCTAACCTAACCTAACCTAACCTAACCTAACCTAACCTAACCTAACCTAACCTAACCTAACCTAACCTAACCTAACCTAACCTAACCTAACCTAACCTAACCTAACCTAACCTAACCTAACCTAACCTAACCTAACCTAACCTAACCTAACCTAACCTAACCTAACCTAACCTAACCTAACCTAACCTAACCTAACCTAACCTAACCTAACCTAACCTAACCTAACCTAACCTAACCTAACCTAACCTAACCTAACCTAACCTAACCTAACCTAACCTAACCTAACCTAACCTAACCTAACCTAACCTAACCTAACCTAACCTAACCTAACCTAACCTAACCTAACCTAACCTAACCTAACCTAACCTAACCTAACCTAACCTAACCTAACCTAACCTAACCTAACCTAACCTAACCTAACCTAACCTAACCTAACCTAACCTAACCTAACCTAACCTAACCTAACCTAACCTAACCTAACCTAACCTAACCTAACCTAACCTAACCTAACCTAACCTAACCTAACCTAACCTAACCTAACCTAACCTAACCTAACCTAACCTAACCTAACCTAACCTAACCTAACCTAACCTAACCTAACCTAACCTAACCTAACCTAACCTAACCTAACCTAACCTAACCTAACCTAACCTAACCTAACCTAACCTAACCTAACCTAACCTAACCTAACCTAACCTAACCTAACCTAACCTAACCTAACCTAACCTAACCTAACCTAACCTAACCTAACCTAACCTAACCTAACCTAACCTAACCTAACCTAACCTAACCTAACCTAACCTAACCTAACCTAACCTAACCTAACCTAACCTAACCTAACCTAACCTAACCTAACCTAACCTAACCTAACCTAACCTAACCTAACCTAACCTAACCTAACCTAACCTAACCTAACCTAACCTAACCTAACCTAACCTAACCTAACCTAACCTAACCTAACCTAACCTAACCTAACCTAACCTAACCTAACCTAACCTAACCTAACCTAACCTAACCTAACCTAACCTAACCTAACCTAACCTAACCTAACCTAACCTAACCTAACCTAACCTAACCTAACCTAACCTAACCTAACCTAACCTAACCTAACCTAACCTAACCTAACCTAACCTAACCTAACCTAACCTAACCTAACCTAACCTAACCTAACCTAACCTAACCTAACCTAACCTAACCTAACCTAACCTAACCTAACCTAACCTAACCTAACCTAACCTAACCTAACCTAACCTAACCTAACCTAACCTAACCTAACCTAACCTAACCTAACCTAACCTAACCTAACCTAACCTAACCTAACCTAACCTAACCTAACCTAACCTAACCTAACCTAACCTAACCTAACCTAACCTAACCTAACCTAACCTAACCTAACCTAACCTAACCTAACCTAACCTAACCTAACCTAACCTAACCTAACCTAACCTAACCTAACCTAACCTAACCTAACCTAACCTAACCTAACCTAACCTAACCTAACCTAACCTAACCTAACCTAACCTAACCTAACCTAACCTAACCTAACCTAACCTAACCTAACCTAACCTAACCTAACCTAACCTAACCTAACCTAACCTAACCTAACCTAACCTAACCTAACCTAACCTAACCTAACCTAACCTAACCTAACCTAACCTAACCTAACCTAACCTAACCTAACCTAACCTAACCTAACCTAACCTAACCTAACCTAACCTAACCTAACCTAACCTAACCTAACCTAACCTAACCTAACCTAACCTAACCTAACCTAACCTAACCTAACCTAACCTAACCTAACCTAACCTAACCTAACCTAACCTAACCTAACCTAACCTAACCTAACCTAACCTAACCTAACCTAACCTAACCTAACCTAACCTAACCTAACCTAACCTAACCTAACCTAACCTAACCTAACCTAACCTAACCTAACCTAACCTAACCTAACCTAACCTAACCTAACCTAACCTAACCTAACCTAACCTAACCTAACCTAACCTAACCTAACCTAACCTAACCTAACCTAACCTAACCTAACCTAACCTAACCTAACCTAACCTAACCTAACCTAACCTAACCTAACCTAACCTAACCTAACCTAACCTAACCTAACCTAACCTAACCTAACCTAACCTAACCTAACCTAACCTAACCTAACCTAACCTAACCTAACCTAACCTAACCTAACCTAACCTAACCTAACCTAACCTAACCTAACCTAACCTAACCTAACCTAACCTAACCTAACCTAACCTAACCTAACCTAACCTAACCTAACCTAACCTAACCTAACCTAACCTAACCTAACCTAACCTAACCTAACCTAACCTAACCTAACCTAACCTAACCTAACCTAACCTAACCTAACCTAACCTAACCTAACCTAACCTAACCTAACCTAACCTAACCTAACCTAACCTAACCTAACCTAACCTAACCTAACCTAACCTAACCTAACCTAACCTAACCTAACCTAACCTAACCTAACCTAACCTAACCTAACCTAACCTAACCTAACCTAACCTAACCTAACCTAACCTAACCTAACCTAACCTAACCTAACCTAACCTAACCTAACCTAACCTAACCTAACCTAACCTAACCTAACCTAACCTAACCTAACCTAACCTAACCTAACCTAACCTAACCTAACCTAACCTAACCTAACCTAACCTAACCTAACCTAACCTAACCTAACCTAACCTAACCTAACCTAACCTAACCTAACCTAACCTAACCTAACCTAACCTAACCTAACCTA
This sequence comes from Eupithecia subfuscata, assembly GCA_963564075.1. Taxonomy (NCBI): domain Eukaryota; kingdom Metazoa; phylum Arthropoda; class Insecta; order Lepidoptera; family Geometridae; genus Eupithecia; species Eupithecia subfuscata. The sequence continues at coordinate 11,815 of OY751106.1, forward strand.
ACCTAACCTAACCTAACCTAACCTAACCTAACCTAACCTAACCTAACCTAACCTAACCTAACCTAACCTAACCTAACCTAACCTAACCTAACCTAACCTAACCTAACCTAACCTAACCTAACCTAACCTAACCTAACCTAACCTAACCTAACCTAACCTAACCTAACCTAACCTAACCTAACCTAACCTAACCTAACCTAACCTAACCTAACCTAACCTAACCTAACCTAACCTAACCTAACCTAACCTAACCTAACCTAACCTAACCTAACCTAACCTAACCTAACCTAACCTAACCTAACCTAACCTAACCTAACCTAACCTAACCTAACCTAACCTAACCTAACCTAACCTAACCTAACCTAACCTAACCTAACCTAACCTAACCTAACCTAACCTAACCTAACCTAACCTAACCTAACCTAACCTAACCTAACCTAACCTAACCTAACCTAACCTAACCTAACCTAACCTAACCTAACCTAACCTAACCTAACCTAACCTAACCTAACCTAACCTAACCTAACCTAACCTAACCTAACCTAACCTAACCTAACCTAACCTAACCTAACCTAACTAACCTAACCTAACCTAACCTAACCTAACCTAACCTAACCTAACCTAACCTAACCTAACCTAACCTAACCTAACCTAACCTAACCTAACCTAACCTAACCTAACCTAACCTAACCTAACCTAACCTAACCTAACCTAACCTAACCTAACCTAACCTAACCTAACCTAACCTAACCTAACCTAACCTAACCTAACCTAACCTAACCTAACCTAACCTAACCTAACCTAACCTAACCTAACCTAACCTAACCTAACCTAACCTAACCTAACCTAACCTAACCTAACCTAACCTAACCTAACCTAACCTAACCTAACCTAACCTAACCTAACCTAACCTAACCTAACCTAACCTAACCTAACCTAACCTAACCTAACCTAACCTAACCTAACCTAACCTAACCTAACCTAACCTAACCTAACCTAACCTAACCTAACCTAACCTAACCTAACCTAACCTAACCTAACCTAACCTAACCTAACCTAACCTAACCTAACCTAACCTAACCTAACCTAACCTAACCTAACCTAACCTAACCTAACCTAACCTAACCTAACCTAACCTAACCTAACCTAACCTAACCTAACCTAACCTAACCTAACCTAACCTAACCTAACCTAACCTAACCTAACCTAACCTAACCTAACCTAACCTAACCTAACCTAACCTAACCTAACCTAACCTAACCTAACCTAACCTAACCTAACCTAACCTAACCTAACCTAACCTAACCTAACCTAACCTAACCTAACCTAACCTAACCTAACCTAACCTAACCTAACCTAACCTAACCTAACCTAACCTAACCTAACCTAACCTAACCTAACCTAACCTAACCTAACCTAACCTAACCTAACCTAACCTAACCTAACCTAACCTAACCTAACCTAACCTAACCTAACCTAACCTAACCTAACCTAACCTAACCTAACCTAACCTAACCTAACCTAACCTAACCTAACCTAACCTAACCTAACCTAACCTAACCTAACCTAACCTAACCTAACCTAACCTAACCTAACCTAACCTAACCTAACCTAACCTAACCTAACCTAACCTAACCTAACCTAACCTAACCTAACCTAACCTAACCTAACCTAACCTAACCTAACCTAACCTAACCTAACCTAACCTAACCTAACCTAACCTAACCTAACCTAACCTAACCTAACCTAACCTAACCTAACCTAACCTAACCTAACCTAACCTAACCTAACCTAACCTAACCTAACCTAACCTAACCTAACCTAACCTAACCTAACCTAACCTAACCTAACCTAACCTAACCTAACCTAACCTAACCTAACCTAACCTAACCTAACCTAACCTAACCTAACCTAACCTAACCTAACCTAACCTAACCTAACCTAACCTGGAAGGAATTTTGCACTACCCAGGAGAAGGAGAGCATGTGGGATAAGATCTATAGGGTAATCAAGAAAACCTCAGGAAGGCAAGAAGACATGCTCCTGAGAAGCCCAGCAGGCCACACCCTATCCCCACAAGCTTCGGCAGAACTTCTGGGGAAAACCTTCTACCCCGATGACTCCGTAAGCACCGATCAAAATGGTCACGCGGAAATCCGGGCAACTACAAAGGTAATCCCCTACGGAGATCTCTCTGAGGATGATCCACCCTTCATGTCAGCGGAGTTAGAGCTAATCATCCAAGCTCTAAATCCGAAAAAAGCACCCGGTCCAGACGGGATCACCGCTGACATCTGCACAGTGGCCATTCGCTGCGAAATGGAGTTATTCCTGGCGATAGCAACCAAATGCCTATCGCTTAGATACTTTCCGAAGCAGTGGAAAATGGCGCACGTGGTCATCATCCGGAAACCTGGTAAGACCGATTACACTCATCCAAAGTCCTACCGACCCATAGGTCTCCTCTCAGTTCTTGGTAAAATCATTGAAAAACTAATGATTGGCAGGCTTCAATGGCACATCTTCCCATCACTCAATAATCGGCAATACGGCTTCATGCCACAACGAGGAACCGAGGACGCCCTCTATGATCTTGTAGAGCACTTGAAAAAAGGAGTTAACAACAAAAACATCGTACTCCTCATCTCTCTGGACATAGAAGGCGCCTTCGATAACGCATGGTGGCCCGCCCTCACACCAGCTAGCGAAGAAAAGGTGTCCCAAAAACCTTTACGAGATGGTATGCTCATACCTCAGTGACCGAAAGATCATGGTCAACTATGCCAGAGCAACTTACGAGAAGGAAACTACAAAAGGTTGCGTCCAAGGATCCATTGGAGGACCAACCTTTTGGAATATAATCCTAGACTCGTTGTTGCATGAACTGGAGGCCGAGGGAGTATACTGTCAAGCTTTCGCGGATGATGTTGTTCTCACCTTCACAAACCAGTCGATAAGAGCTCTAGAGCGGCAAGTAAACTCCACACTGGAACAAGTTTCGATATGGGGAATTCAAAACAAACTTAACTTTGCACCGCACAAAACCAACGCGATGCTCCTGACCAAGAAGTTAAAGTATGAAATTCCCCAACTATACATGTCGGGTACGAAACTTAACCTTGTGGATGAAATAAAGCTGCTCGGGCTTATCATCGACCGCAATCTCACCTTCAAAGCACACGTGACTGCGCAATGCAAAAAAGTTGCAGATATATACAAACAGCTTGCATGTGCAGCGAAGGTGACATGGGGTTTGAATAGCGAGATAACAAGAACCATCTATATTGCTGTGGTGGAACCCATCATGACTTATGCCTCAAGCGCATGGTCAGAAGCTGCAGTGCTGCAGATGAACGTGAATCAGCTTAATGCCATTCAGAGAGGCTTTGCGCAAAAGATCTGCAAAGCGTACCGCACAGTTTCCCTCACGTCGGCACTTGTTTTGTCGGGTTTGCTGCCTCTGGACCTTCGGATCCAAGAGACAGCAAATCTCTACAAAATAAAAAAGAGCATCTCCCTGGATTACCTCCCTCCCGGAAAAGAACTCGAACTCAAGATAGGGTATCTGGATCAACCACATCCCTCTACATTAACACATATTGAGTACGAGCTTTTGGAAAGTACCGCCCATATCACCGGGCCACAAATCTACACCGATGGGAGCAAGATCGAAGATAAAGTGGGAGCTGCTCTATCGTGGTGGGATGACGGCAGAGAGTTAAGGTTTGAAACGTTCAAACTCCACCCCACTTGCACTGTCTTTCAATCAGAACTCTACGCACTATCCAGAGCGACTCACATGGCAAGCGAAAGCACAGAGCCATTAATCAACATTCTTAGCGACTCGCGCTCTTCGCTCGATTTGCTTCGCAATCCTAAACTAAGTCATCCACTGGTACGCAGAGTGAGAGAAAGCATTGGCAAGATAGTGAACGAGGGAAGAGAGGTTCGTATGTTCTGGCTGAGAGCTCACGTGGGAACTGCGGGAAACGAGAGAGCGGATGAACTCGCAAAAACTGCAGCACTCAGTGATGCTGCACAGGACTACGCTGAGATTCCTCTGTCCTACGCTAGGAAGAAAATTCGGAAAGAATCGATCCAAAGATGGCAGGATCGCTACGAGACCTCCAGCACAGGTGCTATCACTAAAAAGTTTCTACCAGATGTCGATAAAGCATATCGACTCATAAGATCGACGAAACTAACATTCACCCAAGTTCAGGCCCTAACAGGCCACGGAGGAATCGCAGAATATCTCCACAGATTCAAGCTCAGGGACAGTCCAGGATGCGAGTGCGACCCAGAGGTCACAGAATCCGTCTGGCACTTAATTCTGAGCTGTCCTTGCTTCCTAGTAGAAAGGCATGATCTTGAAAACCTTATAGATCGGAATCTGGTGGAGACTGAGCTGAGCGAAATTCTCGAGGATTCAAAATCAAGGCCCCTTTTCCTATCCTACGTAGATAAAATTTTTCAAGTTGCAGCAAAAAGAAACTCCACTCTCTCTCCTACTGCACCACCTCAATCTCAACAAGCAAGAAAGGCTCAAGTGGCAGCAACTCCACAGAAAGACCATCTACCAACGCCAGTCAATTGCTCAACGCTTACAAAACTACTCGCTCATGGAGAAAAAGGAATGGCAGGCATCCGAACTCGAGGCGTAGCCCTCTTCATGGATGGAACCAACGAGCGACTCGGCATAAGCTTCTGCTTCTGTCGACCAGGCAAGAGATTCCGAGTGGCTATATCTCCAGGGCTTGCATCACTCTTGAATGGAAGCACATCTAAAACAACAATGCGCTACAAGATCTACAGTGCGCTACCCGTGACAGAGGTGGCAGACCACTGCATTCGACTAGTCCGGTCCAAAAACAAAACGATCGCACTACTCGAGCTTGGTTTTGGTTTAACACCCTTCGCGCGTGCAAGATCGATGCTTAACATGCTTGGAGAAAGAGCAGAAGACGCGGACCCCATCTCCCGCGTAATAAGCGTGGACGCACTAGTTGTTGAACATGAGAAGGGAGAAGTCGCAGACCGGCTGGGTTGCATAAAAATCTCTGAACAACATGAGGTGATTGTGTATGAAGACAGAGGTGAAAACCTAAACTTCCTAAGAGCACACAATTCAAGCACTGCAACCGATTGCTGGGGACATCCTGTATCAGCAGCAATCAGTGGATCTGAACGCCTCCAGGAGAAAAGATCTGCGGAAAAAGAGGCTTTTGTACAATCCAACAAACAGCATGAAGACAGAGCTACAAAGAGAGGCCAAATCAAAGCGTTAGTGGATGCATTCAGCGCGGCAACAAAAACACTGCTCGGAAAGCCCTCGAAAACATCTGAGGGCTTCACAATGGAGGCAAGAATTTACCCCTCCCCAAAAGCACCCCAGGAAAAACCCCCCACAAGAGCGGACCTGGGTCAGGTAAATCGGCCACATCTCAGACCTGTCACGGGCCTACTGGACCACATGATAAATGCATTCCATGAGTTCCTTGCTCTCACAAAAGCGACGATAGACGTTAATTCGTTAACCTGCAAATCTATCCTGCAATCCTACGAGCAAGGAAACGCTAACCTACTAAAGGTGAAACTCGAGGAGGCAGAAGCTGCTATATACGACAATGATAAATCCCAGGTCATCATGGGTACAATGTCAGGAAGTTATATGGCAGCCTTCAGTGCATCAAGTGGTTTCGTGTCGCTGAAAGAGGATGAGATGGGGCTGAAAGGACCACCAAAGTTTCTTACTCCAGAGGGTGATCCAGTGGTTGTCACGGCCCGTTGCACCAAAATCATGCTCGATGAAAAAATCCTTGAAATGGCCCAGTCCATATCAGGGAACCAGGAAATCGAAGCGGGCTGGGTCAACTGGGTGGTACCTAAAATAACGTGGATCAATGGAGTTCCAGGGTGCGGGAAAACAACTTGGGTTGTTAAACACTTCGATGCGGACAAGGACGCCATCATAACAGCAACAACGGAGGCAGCAAATGACCTGAGGGAAAAGCTATCGCACCGCGTTGGAAATCTGGTGAAAACCAAGGTGCGAACAATGGCCTCGGTCTTAGTAAATGGCTTCAGAGAGCAAGACAGATGCAGTCGGCTCACGATTGACGAAGCTCTCATGAACCACTTCGGAGCTATCATCATGGCCTCGCGCTTGTCTGGTGCTGGTGAAATTGTTCTCATCGGAGATGTTAACCAGTTGCCCTACATCGATAGAGAAAACCTCTTCGAGATAAGGTACAACAGGCCCAATCTGGTAACAAACATCAGCCAGGAGCTACTGTGCACGCACAGGAACCCATTAGATGTTGCATATGCCCTAGGAGAGATATACTCCGGTATACACTCCTCCAAACTCGAAGTTCACTCCCTGTCGCTTCAGATGTATACAGGAGCGAATATACCCAGCTCCCTCACCAATACTCTCTTCCTAGTCCATACTCAGGATGAGAAGGAAACCCTTAAAAACCAAGGTTATGGTGATGGGGATGGGTCTCGCATACTAACCATTCATGAGGCCCAGGGGTTGACCTTCGAGACAGTGGCAATATTGAAAACAAAAAGTGGGATGAAACTGCACGAAAGTGTCCCTCACGCGGTGGTAGCGATATCACGACACACTCACAGCTGCACCTACTACGCTGATGACACCAACGATGCGATCGGTCACTTCATCAAAAGAGCTACGGCGGTACCAGATAAAACCATCATAAACTATAACCTCAAAATGGCCATTCGAAACAGGAACGCAGCTGTCGTTGAAAAACTGGCTAACTGGCCAGATCAGGGGGCAGCATCAGCTTCTTTCAAGTAAAACATTAAATCCTGTGTAAATTGCTCCATGTTGTAAAATCAATGTAAATTATCCTTTTTGATATGTATAAAATTTAAAAGCATCATAGTTTATGTATAATTGTTAAGTAGTAAACAATCTTATTTATTTTAATCTCTTAGATATTAAGTCATTTAAACATTGTTTCCCCTGAGTAACTAGATTATAAAAATGTAAATAAATTAAGCTCAAAAAAAAGAAAAAAAGATCAAACAAGAGCACGGACAAAAGTCTGTGGTGAACGCGAAAAAAAAAAAAAAAAAAAAAAAAAAAAAAAAAAAAACCTAACCTAACCTAACCTAACCTAACCTAACCTAACCTAACCTAACCTAACCTAACCTAACCTAACCTAACCTAACCTAACCTAACCTAACCTAACCTAACCTAACCTAACCTAACCTAACCTAACCTAACCTAACCTAACCTAACCTAACCTAACCTAACCTAACCTAACCTAACCTAACCTAACCTAACCTAACCTAACCTAACCTAACCTAACCTAACCTAACCTAACCTAACCTAACCTAACCTAACCTAACCTAACCTAACCTAACCTAACCTAACCTAACCTAACCTAACCTAACCTAACCTAACCTAACCTAACCTAACCTAACCTCTAACACCAACGATGCGATCGGTCACTTCATCAAAAGAGCTACGGCGGTACCAGATAAAACCATCATAAACTATAACCTCAAAATGGCCATTCGAAACAGGAACGCAGCTGTCGTTGAAAAACTGGCTAACTGGCCAGATCAGGGGGCAGCATCAGCTTCTTTCAAGTAAAACATTAAATCCTGTGTAAATTGCTCCATGTTGTAAAATCAATGTAAATTGCTGTTTTAGTGACGTGCGATACACCAAAAGTTGCGCAAAGTGAAGGCGCACACGCCAGTGAAATTCGCGTGGTGTTTAGTTCATTTTTCACCAAGTTATACGCAAAACAGTGAAATTTTCAAAATTTTGAAAATTAAATTTGATTTTTCTCGCGATCTGCAGCGACGATCCTAAATTTTTTATTGACCCAGGGGAAGGCCCTTTGGAGTCCTACACATTGGACGTGCTTGCTGATTTTTGCCGCATACCATTGCGGAAATAAAGGCAAAAAAACAACTTCCACGTGGTCACGAGGTCAGCGAAGGAGAGGCGCGCGGTACCACGTGACTACGCCGCTTTGAAGAGGACACCGTCTGGACCCAGGAGGCATTTCAAAATTTTCCCCCAGATTAGTGGTAACGAAGATATGGACTTTTAAATATTTGTGCAGTTAAGTGACATCTTGGACACAACATTTTTCTTAATTTTCAGCGACAACATAGCTTTATTTTTTCATATTTTGTAGCGCCTCTAACGTAGATTAATTTAAAATTTAAATTAGATTTTTCAAAGGAGCGGTTTAGGAATTATATATTTTTAAATATTTTTACCAACCGCAAAAAACTTCACATCCTTGTATCTCCCAAACGGTGAGAGATAGACCATTTTTATGACTTTATTTATATACATAATATACATAATATATGTGACCAACCCCTAAATTCCTGATATTTTGTGAAACCCCCTTTTAAATTTTTTATTTTATTTTTCTAAAAATTTAAATTTTAAAATTTTGTTTATGAAACGGCGTATTTTCTTAAATTTTCGGTTTTAGTTGTTATTTGTATATTTTGTTTTTTAATTATTGTAAATTCCCCCCCCCCCCCCAACCCAACCCCACCTTCGTCAAATCCCCCCCCCTACCCATATTTTAATTTACATCCCTGCCAATATTTTTTATATTCTAGCTTCTATTTTTCTCCCCATAAATTTATTTTTACTTTCACCCTCCCCCCATCAACCCCCCCAAATAAATTTTAGAAACTTTAAGTGCTCATATCTCAGGAACGGAGCAAGATAGCTCAATTTTGACTAAAGTTTATGTATTTAATAAATATTAAATATATAAGAAGGTTCCCGATTTGAGTTTCTAAATTTACCCCCACTTTAATTTTCCCCCCACCCCCCATTATTTTCAAAGTCCTTTATCTCTCGAACCGATATTCTAAATTTGACGGCGTTTTCTGTGTGATATAGAATTTAAGCAAATTATTATTTTAGTGTTGACAAAACGGGACTCTAGGTAGAGTCCTAAAAAATTAATTGATTGGACTTCTTTTCTTCATGTTTTTTCCGGGTTCCTGACGATCTGGCCACCTTATCGATACTGTACACTTTACATTTATGTAGAGGCCGGTACTTTGCATAAAATACTATAAGTAGGGTCGAATTCTTAGCCTTTACGCGCTGAAGCGATAGATCAAGGCCATCGCAGAGACCCAAAACACCTTAGTTCTAAGTCCATTTCTTAGACAAACTGACCCTAGGTAGAGTCTTCTCTACTTATTATACTTACCTGTACACTTGCCTGTGTACCGACGCCGGTTGGCTGTAGCCCAGGGAACCTGAAACAGAAAAACATAGTTTTTAATTTATATAACTTTTACAAACCTTTATTCACCAATTTGTTTTTATTTTATTTGTCTTCTTTTATTGTACTGTGATATTGGGTATGTTCGGAATCCGTACACCTACTAAAAAAGCGCCAAAGACTATGGATCCTGTGGATACTGATACCCATAAGACCCCTGACATGACAGAGCAAGCAGAACCCTTACTCGAATTGACCGAGACCCCCAACGTGAGGCGCAGCATTGGAGAGTGGGAGACGGGCAAACCAGAAGCTAAAGCTAAGGCCTCAACAAGCCCGAAGAAGGTAGCTCTGGCTCTGGCGGGACCATCCAAACCAAAAACCAAGACGGTGCTCTCCCAGGAGAGCCGAACAATTCGCAGAACATCTGTGGACGCGGTAGGAAGCCCACCAGAGCGGGAGAAACCTAGATACGCAGACAGAGTCGCGGAAGCCCGTGCCTGCCTACAAAAAGCAAAGATCCAACTTGGAAGTGCGCGCAACATAAGGACCGACATCAAAACTGATGTCACCTTGGCAGTAGAGCGACTCTACCAGTTGGTGAAAGAGGCGGAAATGGGAAAGGGAAAGGAAGAGAAGATTCAAAAAAAGGGACAGGAGGGGGGGAAGGAGAAGGAAGAACAGGTTCCTCCTTCTTCCATCCCTCTTGTCTCCAAAACAGATTCTTATCTGATACAAAAATTGGAGGAACACAGCAAGCTCCTGAGAGAGAGTAATGGGAGGATAGAAGCCCTGAAAGAGGCGATGGAGCGACAGAAAGAGGTCCTGGAGAAAACCACATACGCGGGTGTAGCAGCGGGGCAAACCAGGAGGAAACTCCCGGAGCACACCGCCCTACACTCCGTGGTGGTCTCCTCCAAGGATGAAACTGAAACTGGGGAGGAGGTCCTCAGTAGAATACGAGAAGCAGTAAATGCAAAAGACGGATGGGTCAAAGTGGATAGAGTTAGGAAGGCGAAAGACAGGAAGGTGATCGTGGGGTGTAGAACTGAGGAGGAGAAGAGGAAAGTGAAAGAAAGACTGGCAAAGGCAGAGACTCACCTCAATGTCGAGGAAGTCAAAAACAAAGACCCTCTTCTGATCCTCATGGGAGTTTTACAATACAACAGCGACGACGACGTCCTCAACGCCCTGAGGAACCAGAATCGGAGTGTTTTTGACGGCCTCGACAAAGAGGACTATAGAGTGGAAGTAAGATACAGGAAGAGAACAAGAAACCCACACACCTGTCACATAGTCCTTAGAGTGTCCACCAAGGTATGGAACAGGATGCTGGATGCACAAGACATCCAGATCGACCTGCAAAAGATCAGAGTGGCCGACCAATCCCCACTAGTACAGTGCTCGCTGTGCCTGGGTTATGGCCACGGAAGGCGATTCTGTAAGGAAACAGTGGAGATATGCAGCCACTGCGGGGGACCTCACATGAGGACGGAGTGCGCCGACTGGCTCGCCGGGATCGCCCCGACATGCAGCAACTGCAAGCGTGCCAGGCACACAGTGGTAGAGCACAGCGCATTTAGCCAGGAGTGTCCGGTGAGGAGGAAGTGGGACGCACTGGCTCGAGCCACCATTGCGTATTGCTGAGGGCACCTACGGCAATAACGTTGCACACAAGAAGGCTACCCCTACAACCACAAAATCCCATCTCGTAGTCCAAGCCAACCTTCAAAGGAAACGACTAGCCACCGATGAGCTGATGGTAGAGGCCAACAAAAGAAAAGCGGCATTTGCACTACTCCAGGAGCCATATGTAGGTGGGGTAAGAAGTATGAAGAGTTATAGAGGGGCGAGAGTCTTCCAGAGCGCTGATCCAGGAGAGGGTACTGTTAAAGCAGCCATAGTCGTTTTCGACCACGGAATGGACGTTATACAGTGTCCCGAATTCACCACGAACAACATCGCAGTGGTGAGGATAAAGACAAGCGCCTGGGAGATCACCGCGGTCTCTTTCTACTTCGAACCTAACCAGCCTATTGGGCCATACCTGGAGCAGCTTAAACAGATTGGGGACAAGCTTGGATCTTCGAGAATCATCATGGGCGGAGACTCCAACGCAAAGAACATCTGGTGGGGTAGCCCTATTGTAGATCATAGGGGCGAAGACATGTCTGGCATTCTGGAAGAGATGAACTTGCAGGTATTAAACTATGGCGAAACTCCTACTTTCGACACTATTAGGGGAAACCGGACGTACACCAGCCACGTTGATATTACGGCCTGCACTGAAGACCTGCTCAGCATAGTGGAAGACTGGAGGGTCGATGAAGACCTGGTAAACTCGGACCACAACGCTATCACCTTCAAAATTAGACTCACCAAATCTACAGGTATAAATGTACAAAGAACTACTAGGGTATACAATACTAAGAAAGCAAATTGGAACAAGTTTCTTGAGAAACTTGACCAATTTAAAATTGAAAATAATATAACGGAAATAGAAATGTTCAAAATTAACAGTAAAACAGAAATAGAAGAAACAGTAAATAAATATATGGACATAATTAAGCAAGCATGCAAAGAAGCAATACCAATTAAGAAATCAAATGAAAAACTTACCCTGCCGTGGTGGTCCGAAGAACTCGCTGACATGAAGAAGAAGGTCACCACTATGAGGCGCAGAATCCGATGTGCAGCGCCGGTCCGGAAAGCCAAAGTCATCCAGGAGTACCTGCAAGAAAAAGAAAAATATGAAACTGAAGCCCAGAAGGCCCAAACAAAGAGCTGGAAAGAGTTCTGTGAAAAGCAGGATGGAGAGGGAGTCTGGGAAGGAATATATAGGGTCATTGGGAGGACAGCCAAAAGACAAGAGGACATGCCCCTGATAAAAGATGGCAAAACACTGGACCCGAAGGAATCCACCAGATTGTTGGCAGAGACATTCTACCCCGAGGATACCGAGGAAGGAGAAATGCCAATTCACATGCAGACCAGAGATAGAGCAAACCGGGTAAACGGCCCGGTTCATGATGAAAAACATGACCCACCGTTTACCAAGGAAGAGCTACGAGCTGCAACGGAAAGTTTCAATCCGAAGAAAGCCCCGGGTGCAGATGGATTCACGGCTGACATCTGCCGGCGTGTTGTGCTCAGCGATCTCGACCTAAACCTCGCAATGTTTAACAAATGCCTGGAACACAATCACTTTCCCAACATCTGGAAGGAAGCAACTGTAGTGGTACTCAGAAAGCCGGGAAAAGACTCCTACACCAACCCCAAGTCCTACAGACCTATAGGCCTTCTTCCGGTGATAAGGAAAATTTTGGAGAAGATGATTGTGAGAAGACTGAAGTGGCACTTACTTCCAAAAATGAACCCCCGCCAATATGGCTTTATGCCCCAGAAGAGCACCGAAGACTCCCTCTATGACCTGATGAATTACATACGTGGAAAGCTAGTAGCTAAAAAACTTATCACAATGATTTCACTGGACATAGAGGGAGCCTTCGACAGCGCATGGTGGCCTGCAATTAAAGTACGATTGGCGGAAGAGGAGTGTCCTGTCAACATTCGTAGAATAGTTGACAGCTACCTACACCACAGAAGGGTCAGAGTAAGATACGCAGGAGAGGAGTACGCGAAGAGTACCAACAAGGGGTGTGTCCAGGGGTCAATTGGAGGTCCCATTTTGTGGAACCTCCTACTGGATCCTCTACTGAGGGAATTGGAAGCGCGGGGCGACTACTGTCAGGCCTTTGCAGACGATGTGGTGTTGATCTTCGATGGGGACACGGCGATTGAAGTTCAGAGACGTGCAAATGCCGCCCTTGCCCATGTTCAGGAGTGGGGTGTCAAGAACAAGCTAAAATTTGCTCCAAATAAAACCAAAGCTATGATAATAACAAAAAAGCTAAAATATGACACTCCACTGCTGAAGATGGGCGGTGTCGACATAGGCATGTCTCCTGAGATTAAAATCTTGGGTCTTACCATCGACCACAAGCTCACATTCAACACGCATGCTGCAGAGGTCTGCAGGAAAGCTGCAAACATTTTCAAGCAGCTCTCCAGAGCTGCGAAGGTCAGCTGGGGGCTCCACCCGGAAGTTGTCCGGATCATATACACGGCAACAGTGGAGCCAGTAGTATTGTACGCGGCCAGTGCATGGGCACAGGCAACGGAGAAGCTGGGGGTGCAGCGCAAACTCAATGCTGTGCAGAGGGGGTTCGCGCAAAAACTGTGCAGAGCATACCGCACTGTCTCTCTTAACTCGGCACTGGTGCTGGCCGGGATACTACCACTCGACCTCCGAATGAGAGAGGCAGCCGCCCTATATGAGGCCAAGAGAGGGGTACCCCGGCTAGCACTGGGAGATAGAGAGGTGGAGCGCACAGTACCATATGCCATGATGGATCACCCGGCAGAACATGTGAGCCTCGAGTTCGTGAGCCTGTTAGACCAGCAACAAGTGGATGACCACAACAACCAAGCAGTCCGAATTTTTACCGATGGTAGCAAGATTGATGGTGAGGTTGGAGCTGCGTTATCCCTATGGGAGAGCGCAAATGAAACCAAAGCCATCAAACTTAAACTACCATCTTACTGCACGGTCTACCAGGCGGAACTCTTGGCCATATGTAAGGCCACGAAGGTGATCCTCCAGCGCACAGAAAGCTCCTTTGGAGTCTACAGCGACTCAAGATCCTCGCTGGAAACCATCACCAACCCCAGTTCCCTTCACTCCTTGGCAGTTGAAACAAGGAGGAATATCGTGGCAGCCCGACTCCAGAATAAGGCAGTGACCTTATTCTGGATCAAAGCACACGCGGGGCTAGAAGGAAATGAGCGTGCAGACAAGCTGGCCAAAGAAGCGGCGCACTCGTTGAAGCGGAAACCTGATTACGACATGTGCCCGGTCTCATTCGTCAAGCGACAAATCCGTATGGAGTCGCTTGACGAATGGAACCAAAGGTACATGTCGGGTCAAACAGCCGCAGTCACGAAAATGTTTTTCCCCAACGCCATCGAAGCTTATAAGTTAGTCAGGAAGCTTCAGCCAACCGGCGTTGTAACGCAGTTCATGACAGGGCACGGTGGGTTCTCCGAATACTTGAACCGGTTCAAGTGTAAGGAGGACCCATCGTGCATATGCGAACCCGGGAGAGATGAAACTGTGGCACACATACTGCTAGAGTGCCCGGCATATGGCTCGGAGAGATATGACGTAGAACAAGAAATGGACTTAAAACTAACTGTAGATAGCATACATGAAGTTATGAAGGACAAAAACAACCGTCCCAAATTCTTAAAATTCTGTACAAATGTAAGTTTAAAGTAATAACAAGAAATAAATAGATTAAGCAATATATGATGAATATATATAATGATTTATATATATAAGCATAGTATAAAGATTGTAGTCTCGCAACTGTAAAAGGAAAATTGTACATGTATCATAAAATAAACTGTATGCAAATATAAAGCAATAAAATAAGTAAAACGTATGTAAAATAATACTAAATAAATATTGTTAGACCTAAGAAAATAGAAAATAATTAAATTGTAAGCTTTCAAAATTATATAAAGAAGAAATCTAGATTAAGAATACCTTTACCCTAGAAATAAGAAATTAAGTTATGATTAATTAAAGAAAACCCAGAACCCATCCTGATATGAATGAAAGGAAAATAGAGAGAGAAAGAACGAAAGAAAAGTAATGAAAATGACTCTGACCATGTCAGAGGTAGGTGTAGGATAGCTCGCGGGCCGGGACAAGGCGCTCCCGGACAGGATAGCTCGCGGGCCGGGCCAAGAGCGCCCGGACAGGAATTAAAAAAAAAAAAAAAAAAAAAACCTAACCTAACCTAACCTAACCTAACCTAACCTAACCTAACCTAACCTAACCTAACCTAACCTAACCTAACCTAACCTAACCTAACCTAACCTAACCTAACCTAACCTAACCTAACCTAACCTAACCTAACCTAACCTAACCTAACCTAACCTAACCTAACCTAACCTAACCTAACCTAACCTAACCTAACCTAACCTAGCCTAACCTAGCCTAGCCTAGCCTAGCCTAACCTAACCTATCCTCTTCACACAATAACGAGGTTGGGTACCGCCTTAACATACTAGCGACTCCAAAGCCATCTCTTATTAAAGCAACTACAGCTACCCCCTAGTTTCCAAGACGGTGAAGCTCTTTACTTTACCAAAACACAGTGCTAAAATCGCTTGTTTATTATGTAATTTAAACAATTAGAATAACTTTTTCAAAAAAAATACGCAGAACTAATGGCGCTCATTTTATTTTACAATAGACGAGAAAATCAAATAAGCTTGCCTTTGAGTCGTCAAGTGGTAGGTAATATCAATGGTTCGTATAATAAGCTGCGTTTCACATAAAAACCATTTTTAAGGTTCCGCACCTCAAAAGGAAAAAAGGAACCCTGATAGGATCACATTTGTCCGTCTGTCTGTCCGTCTGTCAACCCTTTTTTCTCAGAAACCCATGAAGGTATTGAGTTGAAATTAACATCAAATACTCAAGTCCGTAACTTCTTGAAGCCGTGATATAAATTAAACTGCTAAGTCAACGCACTCAAAAGTTACAGCCGTTTATGTCCGAAAATTTTCAAATTTCCAAGGGAATCACATGCACCCAAAACCTAGACACTTCCCCTAGACCTAGAATCATGAAATTTGGTGAGCAGCAGAATCAATCGACGTCTTGATCACGCCTTGCCAAGACTCACCCCTCAGTACCTCCTACTCACTAATCTCCGAAGTACCTGTTACCTTTAATACTAGAAGTAAATTGACAAAAGTTTGGAGCGCCATTCACACTCGCAATTGACGGATCTTGTTTATTTTATTATGCATAGAATAGATAAAAGATGAACTTGCTATGCTATTGCAATTTTTTTGTAGCCATCGATCCTACAAAAGCTTCAAGTATCAAGATTTGTTAGTTAATGTATAAAAACAAGCGTAAAGCGGCTTCAATGTGTGCGTGGAGTTTTTGTGTTAGTGTGCAGGCTCAGATTCCTAAATTTGAGCGTGTCAAATTTGTAATTACGTCCCCTTTTGAATGCAAAAAGAGCTTTTGTGGTTTTTATCAGGTTGGGTGAGAGCTATCACAGCGGTCATTATTTTAAAAGACAGAGCAAAAAATTAAGAAAGCAATGATATTAACATCATAATATTTAAAAATAAAAACATTACTATTTTCAAAAAATCGTGTTTGAAATTTTGTTTTTGCTCTCCTGCCAAGCTCTGCTTAACTTGGGACTAGATAATGCTGTGTGAAGTGTCCAGCATTATTTATTATTTTTATTTATATTTATTAAAGTATAATTGTTCAGCAGTAAACAATCTTATGTATATTAATCTCTTAGATATTAAGTCATTTAACCATTGTTTCCCCTGAGTAACTAGATTATAAAAATGTAAATAAATTAAGCTCAAAAAAATAGAAAAAAGATCAAACAAGAGCACAGACGTCTGTGGTGAACGCGAAAAAAAAAAAAACCTAACCTAACCTAACCTTATCCACGTCCACGTCCACTCCCACGCTCACGCCCACGCCCACACCCACGTCCACGGCAACGGCCACTCCAACGCCCACGTCCACGCCCACGTCCACTCCCACGCCCACGCCCATGTCCACGCCCACGGCTAAGCCCAAGCCCACGCCCACGTCCAAGCCCAAGCCCAAGCCCTCGTCCACGACCACGTCCACGTCCACGTCCACGTCCACGGCCATGCCCACGTCCACGTCCACGCCCAAACCCACACCCACGTCCACGTCCACGTCCACGCCCACGGCTACGCCCAAGTCCACGTCCACGCCCACTCCCACGGCCACGTCTAAGCCCACAAAAGTCATGGCTGCGGCCAGAAGCTTGCCTTTTATGAATAGGCAGTACTTGGTTGCTAAAACCACAGTAGCAACTCCACGGAAATAGAAGTTAGGGCTTACATTCTTAATTCCGTCCGTGAGCAACTCATTACTGTGCATCATACTTAGTGACGATCTTTTTTGATGTCACGGTTGTAACTTTTATTTGTTTGTAGGTACCAACTTTACTTGTAATTGTGTGACACAGAATAAATACTTTTTGACGTGACAACGTCTTATAAATTGGTTTGCCGGGTGACACTTCAAGAAACTGCGTTACGCTCCGCTCACGTTATGCGCTCACAATGAGAGCGAGTGAGAGGCACGCGTCCCTTCCACTCGGGCATGGTTAGCCCGCCTAAGAGCGAGAGAGACAGACATAAAAAGTGAAAGGAACTCAAAGTCGTTGTCACGTAAAACTTTCGCCCGTAGGTATACCGACTTTACAGGCAACCAATTTTTTTTTACTTACTTTTACCACAGATAATATAATACTATACAAGTACTTTTACTTTACTTTATTTGAAAAACGTAAAGTACAAAACACAAACTCTCACCGCGCTGTGCTCCTGGTCCTAAGTATCTTATAACTAGGTACGTATCTTCTGCCTAGCGCGAAAATAAAAAGAGTATTTCTTGTCGATTTGTTCATGGCTCGATTTACACAGGCCATCCATCAATATTATCTCGAGATCCTTTTCTAACTTGATAACGTAAAAAAGATTTTGCTTTTGGGTTTCGTGTAAAATTTGTCTGTTTTATGTAAATACTGTATATCAGCGAAGTAGGTATGTACCTCAGAAAATAGAAATACCTGTTTTAAGTTACCTTTTTACCCGACCACGTTAAATGCATTAATTTAGAATCTTAAATTTTTCCTGGTTTCTCATATTAACGTAGACGATCTCTAAAACTTCATCACGCGGACGAAGTCGCTGGCAATAGAGGATAAAGACATTCAATATTGGACATAGGAAATGTTTGACGGCCACACGATTGTCAAACAATTCCTTCACGAGAGCTAAGTTTAAAATGCTTTACCACTTTTAGTGTGTCAAAAAGGTGCTTAGCGTGTAGTTAGTACTTTCACGCGTGTAGTTGCACGTGCGTTTATTTGCTGCCTAAAAGTACTTCATTGAAGTTGACAATTCATACTGCAAGTACTTTGACAGCATAATAATTTGACAATTGACACTGTGATCTTTTATTTATTCATTCAATGAGTGAGAAGCTGAACCAAATAAATAAACGCGCTTAAATTAGCATAAACCGTCGCAAACGCATGCGCTTGCGTTTGCGTGCGTAGCGCGCGTGCGTTTATTAGTGTAATAAGGCTACAGATCAGCGAACACTATTGAAAGAATTTTCCAAATCGGTACATTTTGACATCTACGGTTGTTTTCATTTCATTTGTCATTGATATACCCTAATTTCTAGTTGACGCCCTGCCACCTATCGAGATATTTGGAACTAATTTTTCTTTATAAAAATGCAAATCGAAAACCGCTCATTCTAAGAGGCTTCTCTCACACCTTTTTGCACAGAGCTTACTTACGATTTTTCTTGCACACGTGATTGTGTAAATCACCCCTTAGTAAGGGGTGATTTACACACTTTACTTACGAAGGGTGTGCCCATAGATATACAAGTACAAGTAGACTACGTAGTGCCCTTGGAAGAAAAAATAATAATTAGGGACTAATAATCTCGCTTCAGGGTGTGTCCGAGGTGTGCCCTTGTAGCTCTTTTTTTCTGGTACAAGTAGATTGTTTATGGAGTGTGCTCTCGGAAGAAAGAAGTATACAGGCTGGAATTTTGTAATGCCACCTGGAGGGAAAGTACTGTAGATAGACAATTGTACTAAAAGAAAACATTCCTTTATTTTTTAAAAGAAAGAAAACTGCATTCAAAAATTTTCGAAAATTCGCTTGCCACACCCGGGAATCGAACCGACTAAAATCTGTAAAACTTACACCCTGTACTTTTATTGCATAGATCGTTAGGGTCAATAATAAGAATGAAATCTGTCTAACAAACTTAATAAATTAAATGAAAGGGAAACCATGAAATCTTAAATTATAAATTGAATGGGTCAAGTTAAGCAGTTTAACATACAGATCCATCTGTTTACTTGTGTCAGTAATTAATAATTATCATTGACGTCATTTATCCATTAAAATGACGAATTAATATTTAGATAAGACGATGAAATTTGCACGTGTTTGTACCTAATGCAGACTCCTTTTTTAGATGCAACATAACTACGTGTATGAGGTAGTTTAAGATTTTAGTCGGTTCGATTCCCGGGAGTGGCAAGCGAATTTTCGAAAATCTTTGAATGCAGTTTTCTTTCTTTTCAAAATTAAAGGAATGTTTTCTTTGAGTAAAATTTTCTATCTACAGTATTATGAGTACTTTCCCTCCAGGTGGCATTACAAAATTCCAGCCTGTATATACATAGTACGGTGTTGTCAGCTTCCTACTGCAAAGAAAGAAGGTACCTACTCAAATAACTGGCCATTTGTCCTACTTTCTGGTACCTAATCACAATTTCAAAGAAACTTATGTCAAGAAATAGAATCTATCGCTAGAATGACATCTTTATTAATCTATCATTGTTTATGAGAGTACCTGTATTATTTTATTTTGTAGTAGCATGATATTGGCATTTAATATTTATTGTTATTTGTAATTAATATTCTTCTAAGTATTTATTCTATTAGATATTTGTTATACATAACTAGAGCAAGATGCCAGTTCGAAGAGTGCGAAGAAGAAACTATTATGGGTCGCCCTGCCAGAGCGATGTGACTATCTTGACAACTGTGGAGCACCTCATCAACATGTCCTTGGGGCCCGCCACTGTAAGTGATTCATTTCAAATAGACCAGCGCCTTGGGGACGCTTCCGATTGGTATTGACGTGGATCGGTTGAGCTCTGGTCGAGCTTGAGGTGGTTTGGAATACCGAGTACAGAACTACAATTTATTGGTAAAAAATTAGCTATCAGATTTTTTTTTAAAAGTTGAAAAACAAATAGAAATGTTCAAATTATTTAAATACGCAAATTAAATTAAACGCAACAAATAAATGAAACGACAAGTGGGAGTTACGAAATAAAATGACGAGACGAGCCTTGCGCACCGAGGGTTCCGTATTATTATAAGACTTTGAATAACCCGTGAAGGATTAAGAGGCCCGGAGTGGGCCGAAACATTTTTTATTCCTTTAGTATATACTTACCCTCTAGGTTTTGGTCTATTTCGAGAATCAATTTTTTTGTGAAAAACAACAACGGTTTCCGTATTTTCCCTTTACTTGTGCTACCTTGCTGCTTGCCAAATTTTATGGTTCTAGGTCAACGGGAACTACCCTATAAATTTTGGTCCATGGCGAGAATCAAAAAATATTATTTATTTGTAAATAAACTTCAAACTTCGGTTTTAGGATATTTCCCTTTACTTGTGCTAAAAGACCTTGCTTGTCAAATTTGATACTTCTAGTTAAACGGGAAGTACCCTATAGGTTTTGTGTGCTTGAGAGTCCCTTGGAAATTTCAAAATACTTAAACATAAACGGCTGCAACTTTAGATTGCGTTGTTTTAGAAGTTTCATTTATATTGAGGCTCCAAATTGAGTCCTCACCTCACCTCGACAGCCTAGATTGGTCCACTGCTGGACGCAGGCCTCCCCTGATAAGCACCTTATTAGCTATTATCTCTTGGGGGTAATGCCCGTTATCCCCATGCTGGGCATGCGGATTGGGAATCTCAGTTCGGTGGTAGAATAATAATAAATAAATAATGCTGGACAATCCACACAACATCATCTAGCCCCAAGCTAAGCAGAGCTTGTGTTATGGGTACTAGATGACTGATATAAATAATATAATACACTACATAGATAGATATTTTTTATTATACATAGAAACGACCAGAACACCCGGAACAAATATTTATAGATCTTACTAACATTTGTCCCAAGGCGGGAATCGAACCCGCAACCTCCTGCGCCGCAGGCGGACCTTCGCCCGCCGCGCCACATCGGTCGTCAAATAATTAATAGATAGAATTGTTCTGCAGGGGGCGCTGCTACCCGCCCCCCCCGGTTGATATCCCTTAGTCGCCTCTTACGACACTTGCGGGAAGAGTTGGGGTGGTGCAAATTCTAAGCCGGCACCACACGGCTATAAAAAAAATTGAGTATTTGATGTTAATTTCAACTCGATATATCCTCGCGTTCCTGAGAAAGCGGAGTCGACAGACGGACAGACAGACAAACAGACTGACGGAGAACGAAGAGATTCTATAGGTTTGAACCCTAAAGCAATAAACAAAAAGTCATAAAATGTGAATACAATCTGAATTTTGTTCACTGTACACCATAACATGAGTTTACTTTGAGGACTTCGTAAGGGAACGGGCGCCAGTAGCAAGCCTGATCGAAATCCGGATTATCCTGATAATTTGTCAATTTTATTTATCCGTACTTATGCATTGATATCCGGATAATTCGGATAACTGTAATAATCACACTAATAATTATTATAAATGCGAAAGTTTGGATGTATGGATGGATGGATGTTTGTTACCTCTTCACGTCAAAACTACTGAACGGATCGGGCTGAAATTTTGCAAACGGGTAGTTTTAGGCCTGGAGTAAAACATAGGCTATTTTTTATGCCTTAAATCCGTCCCCATGGGATAAAAATAACCATAAAACTTGTGTATTGAAAAAACGCGTGCGAAGCCGCGGGCATAAACTAGTATTATAAAAGCGAAAGTTTGGATGGATAGATGGATGGATGTTTGTTACCTCTTCACGCCAAAACTACTGAACGGATCAGGCTGAAATTTTGCATACAGGTAAGTCTAACCCTGGAATCAAACATAGGCTTTTAATCCCATAAATCAGTTCCCATGCGATAGAAATAACCTCAAAACGTTTCCATAGAAACAACGCGTGCGAAGCCGCGGGCAGAAGCTAGTCCTCAATAAAAAAAATTATTAGACAAAATCAATTTGACTCGTGCTCATAAATGACTTAATTTGAAATGAAATAAAATATGATTTGGGCTTTTTTGTTCGTGTAATTCCGGTTACTCCAGCCTTACGCCTGCACGGCTACGTACACACGTCGCATTGTTTTTAAGCTTAATGCCTGCCTACGCCCGCACCACACCGCACCACACCACACCACACCACACCACACCACACCACACCACACCACACCACACCACACCACACCACATCACACCACACCACATCACACCACACCACACCACACCACACCACACCACATCACACCACACCACACCACATCACACCACACCACACCACACCACACCACATCACACCACACCACATCACACCACACCACACCACACCACACCACACCACACCACACCACACCACACCACACCACACCACACCACACCACACCACACCACACCACACCACACCACACCACATCACACCACACCACATCACACCACACCACACCACACCACACCACACCACATCACACCACACCACACCACATCACACCACACCACATCACACCACACCACACCACACCACACCACACCACACCACACCACACCACACCACACCACACCACACCACACCACACCACACCACACCACACCACACCACATCACACCACACCACATCACACCACACCACACCACACCACACCACATCACACCACACCACACCACATCACACCACACCACACCACACCACACCACATCACACCACACCACACCACACCACACCACACCACACCACACCACACCACACCACACCACACCACACCACACCACACCACACCACACCACACCACACCACACCACACCACACCACACCACACCACACCACATCACACCACACCACACCACACCACACCACACCACACCACACCACACCACATCACACCACACCACACCACACCACACCACACCACACCACACCACACCACACCACACCACACCACACCACACCACACCACATCACACCACACCACACGCCACGCCTCCTGCGCACTTAACTACTCTTGTAGTCGTTCAATAAGTCACGGTTCAAACGCTACTTCTTTCTTGGTGCTGTCTTCTGCCAGAGAAGACTGGTTGAACAGCCAGATACTCTGTAATGCCGGGTGCCTAACCTGGTACAGGCAAAAGCACTATACACAAACTACTGATATCATAGTCTTGCACTTGATTTGAAGGTTAGCAGAAATCGCCTCTTCGCCTGATAGGAGAGTGCGGAGCACTGATCGTATCATTCACCTGGGCAGAGCATTTGCATAGCCTGAACGAGATAAAAAACATCACCCCAGAGAAAAGTAGCTGACATAGGCTAATGATGACCACTTATACACATACACATAGCATGTATACTATGTTTATATGCTATTCTATTCTATTCTACTAATCCGAAGGGGATTAATTTGTACCCTGGGGATCAACATGTATTATACGTTTTTTTGATTTTCGAATATACAACGTTTATCAAAATATGTGTACGATCCGAAAGGGGGGGAATTTCCACCCCCCCGGGGAATTTCGATTGCTATCTCTGAAAAAAACTGCGACAAAGTTTCAACATGAACAGCAGATTTTTTACGAAGTGACAACCCTAAAGTCAGCTGTTTCTTGCACTTGGGACAATGACCTCAGTATGGTCAAAGATGTAGAGAGACCTAAATTTGATTGGCGGTCGGACTTTGCCAAACGGTTGTCAATCGCCAATCATAGAACAAATTGTACCTTTGAGCACCACCCTCTTTCGCTAATTGGCTGTCGGCATCTATACACACACACACACACCACACCCCCACGCCACAATGCGCCGAAATAATCTTTAAAAGTTTTCCGTATTTTTTTTTAAGTACCAATACTTTTAGAAATTCGTGCGTTCAAAAGCATAGCATAAATCTTTCCGTTTTCTACTTTTTGGACAGATACTAAATTAAGAAAATTCGTGAAGTGTCGTGGGACACCCAACTGAAGCGAATCTTATTACACGTAGGTACCGTCCAATCCTACTAAACGTACATAAGTTACAAGGTACCTACTAGGAAATATTTTTTAAATAAAACATGAGTCACCGTCAAAGTCATCTTTGACTTTTCCTGCATACCTACCAACTATCTGAATTCACGTAAAGTGTATGTGTAGTACATTGTGAAATACCTATGTAAAATAAAACCAGGTAGGTACCTACCTACTTATTCATAAAATTTTCTACCAGCTGCTTAGGTAGGTACCTATTATTTAAAGACTGTAATCCTAATACCTACCTACCTACTTATGTTGCCATCTTAGGGTTTATTGAAATTGTAAATGAACCCTAAAAAATTACGAAGATAAATACCTGCAGAGGTATAGGTAGGTAGGTATAGGTTACCCGTATAGGGTTGTTACTTTATTTAGGCACTAGGAAATTAAAACTTTTTGTATGGGAAACTGAAAATAGGAATTTTTAATTATCTCCCCCCTACAACTGATCACCATTGGGGTCTGAAACCCCCTGCCCCCCCCCCCCTTCGGCATAGTACACATATTATGATACACGTTGTATACCTATAGTCGATATTTATTTTTTATTTAAACTTTTTCTTCCTATTTGCGTTCTTTCACGCGCACTCTTACATTATTTAACATGATCAAATAATTCACAAATTTTTTAACTTGATTTTAACTGAAAATTCTGCAGTAATGCAGGCCCCTTTCACAGAGTGATCAGCAACAGATATTTTCGCATATCAAGCGCTTGATTTGTACAGGCTATAGATAATTTTTACATAGATGTCTAGCTTACGAACGAAGCTGAACTTTTACTGATAAAAAAATTCTCAGCATGACTCATTCGCGCAGGACATTGAGCTTATTAAGCTTAACAAGCCGTTATTAACGAGCTGCCGCTTTTTTAAAAAGCGGCAGCTCGTTAATAACGGCTTTAACGTTAACACCTTATCTGGACGACTCGAAGTGTGACGAACTTGCGGTCGAATTGATATATTCGCAGACTTAGAGACGATTCTCGATGGCCGCCACCAGATGAGTCAGCTGTTGGTCGAGTACTATCGTAGAAAAGCTATGGATAGTGCGTTTGGACGTGTAGTTAACGAGTTACGACAGCTCTACTGGATACTGAAACTGCGGCTGACTGTCAACGCAGTCACCGTGTCCTGTCCCTTCCGTCCGCCGTGCTGCTCCGCATCCGCTGCGGACGGCTGACCTCCCGTCTGCAGCACAACCATCATCGCTTCTTCAGGCCCCCGAACAAGGCGATGCCTGGGAATGGATGGTCCGCACTGTGAACACGTCCCCGAAACTAGTCCTGAAAGCCAAACCGCGTACAAACTCGCACTGCGGCTGGCGTTTTGCTTAATTTTATTTCAGTAACACCATGGATTTCGTGCGAATAGCGCGTACTGTGGCTATGAGCTTAAAATAAAAAAAACCGAATGCTGTTAATCGCTGTCGTGCGCTACCATACTGTTACAATGGGACACAAAAATCGCGCGTTTACAAACCACAAACCAAATGTAGCTAGTTGCGTTTTTAAAGTCAGTCATTAAAAAATTCAATAATGCGTGCGCTTGTACAGGAAGCTATGTGTTACACTGTACAGAAGACGCTTGTACAGAAATCTATGTGTTACTGCGATTTCAGACTTGCGATAATGAAACGAGTGCGTTTAATCGCAGTGCGTCCTCGGCCGTAGGCTGGCTACTCTTAGGTTTCCTTTTATTCGTATTTTCATCCTTGTGTCATGAAATGAAATTAGTCGATTTTTTACTAGATGTCGCCACTTGGAGATTTAAAGTCGCTTTATATTATAGTTTTTAAAAACACGCCAAATTATTGTTTCAATAGTGGAAGATGATGCTGACCTATGTTTGCGTAAACAATGGCCTATCGCGCAACGATTATGTTTTAGGCTCGATACCTTCCTACTTTAAATTCTTAGGCAGAAGTGGTATAGGGAGCAGAGAGCTCTCGCAACACGAGGAAGATTTTGTTCTCATCTTGAAACCCAATTTTGACCGTGGGTGCTGCTGGCGGCACGGGGTGGTGAGTGTGGTGCGCGCGGGGACGATGGGCGCATTCGCTCTGGTTTGGTCCCCGCCCGCCCAGCATCACGTGTCGCTACTTGAACCTTCATCGGGTTGTTAGCGCGGAGCTGAACGCCCGTCCTCAGTTTTGAGTTATGTACCTAAAAATTGTTTTGCCCTTACCAATAAGTTAATGTTGTAAGAATAATGAAATCTTACTAAAATCTCATACTTGCCGTAGCGGTCGTGGCGTATAAATCAACACCTCCAATTCAATCCGTGGATGTTATAAGAGTCGGCTAAGGGAACCTTCAAGAGGAAGGGCAGCACCTTCCTCCAACTGAAACTATTCTTTGGGGGAGGCACGTTCAGCAGTGGACGTAAATGTGCTGAGGAGGAAAAAAAAATCTCACACTGTGTTTTTAAGAAAATTACTTCTCATTTGTTCACAGGGAAACACTATTAACTTTAAAATGGTGCAAGCTATCTTGCATATTTTTGCACGGCAATTGCGAATGATGGAGCAATATGTGGAAATCCAGATTGCGGCAGAACCCCCAAAACGGCGAAAGACTAGACCGACTTCAT
Source organism: Eupithecia subfuscata (assembly GCA_963564075.1). Classification (NCBI taxonomy): domain Eukaryota; kingdom Metazoa; phylum Arthropoda; class Insecta; order Lepidoptera; family Geometridae; genus Eupithecia; species Eupithecia subfuscata. The sequence continues at coordinate 38,620 of OY751106.1, forward strand.
CTAAATATTCGGCGAAACGTACTCATGGGCCTAGGTCTTCAAGGGCAGAGTTCAAGGAACGACCACGACGATTTAAATCAAAAGAAAGAGGGAAATCATCGACTATTTCAAGCTCTAGTGATGAAAAAAAGAAAACAAGACGAGCGAAATCAAAAGAAACAGGGGAATCACCGACTATTTCAAGCACTGATGATGAAGAAAAGAAAACTAGACGAGTGAAATCAAAAGGAAGGGCGAAATCACCGCTTATTTCAAGCTCTGGTGATAAAGAAAAGAAAACTGGACGAGCGAAATCAAAAGAAAGAGGGAAATCACCGAGTATTTCAAGCTCTGATGACGAAGAAGAGAAAACTAGACGAGCGAAATCAAAAGATAAAACAGAAAAAAAATACCAAGTGCAAAAAGAAGAAATGGAAAATGACAAGATAGCTAATATGGACAAAGAAGATAGGGATCAATATTTCAAAGATAGAGAAAAGGCAATGTTAGCTAAAATGGACGAAAAAGATAGAGAAAAGTATATAAAAGAAGAAGAAGAGGAAAATAGAGAAAGACGAAAGAGAATCATAAATAATATGGATGATAACGAGAAGGCCATGTTCTCTGAACTGGACGATAAAGAAAAGGAAAAGTATTTGTTAGAAAAAGAAAGCAAAGACAAGGAAAAGGCAAAATTGGCCAAATATCGCAAAATAGAACGGGAATTACATAAGAAAAAAGAAAAGTCAAGAAAAGATAAAGAAAGAGATGAAAGAACTAAAAAACCTGATAGAGTTACCAGAGATCAATCAGATGAACGAGATGATGAAAGTCATAAAAGAGACAAGTCAATGTTGGCGAAAATGGGAAAAAAAGAAAAGGCAGAGGTCGCCAAATTGGATGAAAAAGAAAAGAAAAAATATTTAAAAGAAAAAGAAGAAGAAAATGAAAAGGCAATGATAGCAAACATGGACATAAATGAAAAAGAAAAATTCGCAGAAATGGATAAAAATGGAAGGGCGACTAAATTAGGAGAAAAAGAAAAAAAAGGAAGAGAAAAAAAAACAGATATAGACCATGAGAACGAAGATATTTTGGCAAAAATGGAAGACACAGAAAAGGAACGTTTTGCGAAAATGGACGAAAATGGAAAAGATAAATATTTAGAACGGAAAAGAGAAGAACAAGCGGAGAAGTTGGCAAAAATGGGCAAAACAGGAAAAGAAAAAGGGATCGAAAAAGAAAAAAGAAAAGAAACGGTAGAAGAAAGTGAAAAGGAAATGTTAGCAAGTATGAACAACACAGAAAAGGAAAAGTTTGCAAAAATGGATAAAAAGGGAAAAGAAAAATATTTAAAAGAAAAAAAAGTAGAAACAGAAAAAGCAATATTAGCAAAAATGGACAAAAAAGAAAAGGAAAAGTACGCGAAAATGGACAAAAAGGATAAGGATAAATACATAAGCGGTAAAGAAAGAGAAACAAGAAGAAAAGAGGGAAAAATCGATGAAAAAAAAGGATTTTTAGGAAATATGGACGAAAAAGAAAGAGAAAGAGAAAATTCAGTATTGGCAAAAATGACCAAAAAGGAAAAAGAAAAGTTCGCGAAAATGGATGGAAAAGAAAAGGAAAAATATATTAACGGTAAAGAAAGGGAAAAAAGAGGAAAAGAAGGGAAAAAAGATGCAAGAAAAGAGGGATTGTTAGCAAAAATGGACGATAAGGAAAAGGCAGAGTTTGCACAGATGGATGAAAAAGGGAAGGAAAAACATTTGCAAAAAAAGGAAAAAGAGAGCAAAAAGATAATATTATCAAAAATGGGCAAAAAAGAACTAGAGAAGTTCTCAAAAATGGACGAAACAGGAAAAGAAAAATATTTAGAAGCAAAACTTAGAGAAGAGTTAATGTTAGCTACAATGGACGAAAAAGAAAAGGCAAAATACACAAACATGGATGAAACTGATAAAGAAAAATATTTAAAAGAGAAGGAGAGAGAACGGGAAAATTCAATGTTAGCAAAAATACACGATAAAGAAGAGGCAGCAAAATTAGATGAAATGAATGAAAAAGAAAAGGAAAAATATTTAAGAGAACAGGAAAGAGAAAAGACAATGTTAGCAAAAATGACCACAAAAGAACAGGAAAAGTTCGCAAAAATGGATAGAAAAGGAAAGGGAAAATATTTAAAAGAAAAAGAGAGAGAAGAAAGGGAAAAGACAATATTAGCACAAATGGACTCGCAAGAAAGCTTTTCATTTCGCTTGAAATTAGCAAAAATGGATGAAAAAGAAAAAGAAAAATATTTGAATCAAATCGAAATGGAAAAGGCAATGTTAGAATACATGAACGAAAATGAAAAAATGGAGTTCTCAAAAATGGACGAAACCGAAAGAGAACTTTTTGTAAAAGAAATCGAAAAAAGAGAATTTCTAAAAAAACTGGATGAAAATGAAAAGGCGAAGCTGACAGAAATAGACAATAAAGAAGAAGCAGAATTAGAAAAAGAAAAGGAAAGAGAAGAAAGGGAAAAATCAATCCTAGCAAAAATAGACGATATAGAAGAGGCAAAATTGGCTGAAATGAATGAAAAAGAAAAGGCAAAATATTTGCATCAAAAAGAAATTGAAAAGGCAATAATAGAAAATATGAATGAAAAAGAAAAAATACTTTTCTCAAAAATGGACGAAAAAGAAAAGGAAAATTACCTGAAAGCAAAGGCAAATAAAGAAAATGAGAGAGCAGCGGTAAAGTTTAATAAACCTTATACGTACAATATTTGCACTTCATAAAACTAAAAAAAAATATTTATTTATGTTTTTAATTTCAGAAAGAAAAGGCTGGATTAGCAAAAGGTAACTTTTCTATTCAAAGTAGGCATGTGGGCAATTTTTATCGTGGGTGAATATGTATTACGTACCTACATTACATAATTCGATTATTTTGAAAAAATTAAAAACTTCGCATCCCTTTATTTTACTGATACAATCTCACGAAGTCCGTTATTAGCCCTGGTTGTACTTGTAACTTTGCGCTTAGTTGTCATGCTGACGGTACTCGCTACCAAAATCTGACGTGAATACAATGAGCACTAGTGACCCGGACCGTGTCTCTTATTATTTTGAAAAATCGTCTCGATTACATGAGTATTTATCGCCCAAAACAGTGTTAAATTTAAATTTAAACGATTTTTCAAAATAATAAGAGACGCGGTCCGGGTCTATTATTATAGTTTTTAATTATATATTTTTTAATTATATATTATTTATAATTATAGTTTTTCAAAATAATTAAATTATAAATAGGAGAATCGGGAACCCGCGTGGGCAGTATCGAAGTTGTGACGGTATCTCAGTTCGAGCTTCTGAAGGCTGAAGTGCACGAACTCCAAGAGAAAACGTCTCCCATCCCGTTTCCTACGATGCCAGATAATGAGAAACTGAGACAGGATATCGCTAGTGGCAGTGCTTCACTGTCAGATACCATGCAGGCTATGCAGGTACGAGAAAGTTTTATTTTTTTACCTCGGACGCGAGAGATGGTATTACTCAAAGTATTCGAAAGTTAAGTTAAGGCTTACTCGAGTTATTTTCCAACCTATAGTCGTATTTAATTAAATTACTGATACTTTGTAAATGTACAGTGTGTGTGTCCCGTAACGAGTGAATAATAGTACAGGTGCGTATGCGCGGTGGCGTGACCAAACAGACATAAAATTAAAACCAAAATTTAACCGTTTGGGAGTTATTTTTGTGTAAAATTAGAAAATTTTGCACCCCTGTTCACATTTTTGTTCACCATGCCTACGATTTAGGCAATAGCTTCAGTTTTTTTATGGACTGAATTAGGAAATAGTAGTGCTAATAAAAACGTTTTCAAATGTTTTGATAACGTTATAAGGTATTTATAATATGAGTATAAAGTTATTTATAATATGAGTGTGATTTGTGTTGCGCTTAGGTGTCGGCTAGGCTGCAGGCGGCGGAGAGAGCGATCAGCCAGATGGCGGGTATCCTCACCGCGCTGGCGGCAGCTGCAGATATTCCCATGGACGTGGCAGAGCAAATAGAAGACTTCATGGACGCTCCCGCCAAGGTACCAGGAGATACCCAATCGCAGAATTGCCATCTAAATTCTAGATGTGTTCTAGTGGCGATTTTGCGTTGCGACGTTAACACTGTAAAGCGTTTGGTTTAGCAGTACCTATTTCCCCAGATTATTCTTGTCTTTTACGGCTTACCCTGACTATACATCTTTACTCTACCAATCTTAATGATATAACATGACTTAGTTGCATGCAACTCATAAGCTGCAACCATAGATCTAAAATTCTGTACATATAGTACGTTCTCTAACCCACTACACCACGAGGTCAAGTGAAGTAGGTGTCGAAAAACTTTGAGACTTCCTCCGACTCTAGCGCCGTTAGCTTCACCTACGGGGGAAACATTGAAGTTTATCCCATCCTGTTCAAAGACTTATGTTACATTTAGTTAGTTGGACGAGGGGCGCGTTGCTCAATTCTAAGGTTTTTGTTATTATAGTGCGTAAGCCTTAGCACTCAGGGTAATTTCTAAGAAATCAAACGATGCTAGAGTCGATTTTTGACTCCTACGTCACTTGACCTCGTGGTGTTATTGTTTAGCGCATTCCCGTGCTGAGAGAAGGATGCGAGTTTAAGTCCCGTCGAAATCGAATATTTTTTGGGATGTTACACGATTACTGACTCTTACGACCTCTGTGGCGCAGCAGGCGAAGGTCTGCCTGCGACGCAGGAGGTTGCGGGTTCGATTCCCGCCTCGGGACAAATGTTTGTACGATCTGCAGACATTTGTCCAGGGACATTTGTCCCATAACACAAGCTCTGCTTAGCTTGGGGCTAGATAATACTGTGTGAATTGTCCAGCATTATTTATTTATTTATTTCTATTCTGTTTACGTGGTCATCGCAGCTTTATGGCCCCAACAGCCGAGTTAGTTCTGGAAGCCACGTGCCTGCATTATAGATAAGATGCCGTCATCATCGTTCACAGCCTAAATTCACAAGAGCAAGCCGGAGTCGGGAAGTTGGTGGCGTCACACCCCCGTGACTCGTAAACTATGTAGCTCGGAAAGCACGTAGAACCATTGGTTTTGTGCCTGATCTTTCTTCGGACGCGTTGGTCTGCCATCCCATCAGAACAACAGAGTGAAGGACGCCTGTGTTTACGCACTTGTGCAGTTTAATACATACCTCTACGTTCTGCGGACAGCTAGTCTCCGGTGAGACAAGCCGTCTTAGGGCGATTGTGCACTACAAGGAATTTTACTGTCCGAACATCCGATTTTTTACGGTCCGAAGTGGCATGAAAAAAACGGATGATTGGCTTGTGCACTTGTCCGTCTTTACTCGGATGATACGCCTCAGTTTAGCTCCGTCTTTTCAGTTCTCCGTCAGTTAAACTACACGCCACGCACGCGAAATTTCTTGGAACGTCGGCAGTTGCCTGCTTCATCACAAGCATAAACACGTTTTTCATTACTCTCATTTCGGACCGGAAAAAACCGTTCCGGAATGGGGAAAAGTAAAATATCGGACGGTAAAATTACGTATAGTGCACAAACTAGTATATACATGGCGTGCCATAACGGACCGTAAAAAATCGGACTGCCGGACAGTAAAATTCCTTGTAGTGCACAATCGCCCGTAGGCGTAGAATACTATTGTATTGAAAATGCTGATATTGTCTTGAAAATGAAGATGTTCCCACAAAACATATTTTTCCTAGAGAAATAGTACATGTATTTGTCACGCAAAACAGTGTAAATTAAGGAATTTGAAGTAGTCTTAGGTTTTTCATAACCATCAAAATATAAATGTTTTAGAGCCCGGACCGCATAAGTTACGCCGCCGACACCAACGTTGCGTCTGGGGAGGACAAGGGCATCAAGCAGGGCGGCGCATGGAGAGAGTCCTTCTTCGAGAAGGCGGGGCGGAGCGCTGCAGGGAGCGCCAGGACCAGCGCCCGGCCCAGTATCCGGTCCAGTGCCCGGCCCAGTATCCGGTCCAGTGCCCGGCCCAGTGCCCTTCCTTTCCTTCCTGACCTTCCTGTCTTTCCTATCACAACGAAAGGGGCAGGATTCGTTGGCCGTGCTGAATTTGAGTGAGAATTTACAATATTTTATAACTGACGAAAATGGAGGAGGTTTGTATGCTTTATGCATTTAATTTATTCGATTTTTCATTTTTAATTACCTTCGCTCGCTGCGGCATGGGGGTCGTTAAATCTATGTAATTTAATATATTAACTAAGTAAGTATATCAGTTAGGTACCTAGTACCCGTATCAGAAGAAAGAAAGAAAGAAACGAAATAATTGTCTGCATTATTGCTCCGATATTTATTTTATTGCACTGAAAACCAGCGCTGGGCAGACACACCAGGTATACCCAGCACAATGTTGAGTGTAGGCCATATTTGCCCTATTCCTGCTACGCGCAAAAATTGAATCTAAGATTTTTTTAGTATTCAGTTACTTAAATAATAATAATAATAATAATTCATTTATTTCAGACTATAGAAAAGTTATAGATCTTATTTAACTTATTCTACTGTCCATAGTAATATATACCTTAAAACTAACATACATAAAATATAAAAAAACTCAATTAATAACACAATTGTGATTACGGCGTCGACGTGTTATAATGTGTCGTGTGTATTAATGTGTTGTGTAGTAAATTTAAGGTAAATAAAATTATTTTCTTTCTTTCTTTCTATTTTATCTTTCAGCAACGCGTTGCGTTTTGTGCGAGACGACATGACAACGAATGCTGCAGCCATAGCGACGCGGACAATAACAATGGCGAACGCAGCGAGCTCCACGGCTTCGAATGTTGGTACGTTCTATTACTAGTAGTTCTACGAACAGTAGCCGTCGCGAACACTAACTTTTTTCAACAATTAATTTATTTATTAATACACTAAAGTAATTTAAAACGGGATATTTTGATAGGTAGGTTCGGTAGGTATATTTTGAAAATAGTCGAAATGGTTACCCTTTCAACCCAAAAATCAGAAAAACCCTTATAAGTAGGTATGTACCTAAATATTGGTTTACGCTAGTGTGGTGTGCATTGAAGTTTTATTAGAAACTAGCTGCGCCCCGCGGCTTCGCCCCCGTGGAAATTTATGTTTCCAACTTTCTTGATTTTTTCTTTCATAAGAACCTTCTCCTGACAATAACAAACACAACAAAGAAAGAATTAGCGAAATCGGTCCAGGCGTTGTTGAGTTATGCGCTTACCAACACATTTTGCGATTCATTTTTATATTATAGATGTTGCACAAACACATCAACCATTATACCAATTGTCCATACAAAGTACCTAAGTTACGTTCCTCAGCAAACCTCGAAATTCTGTACCTAGGTATCAATAGATGGCGTTGATCCATCAGCGCAAAGTTGTTGTTATTATTTAACCGACGACGTGTTACAAAGATGTTCTAATAGGTGGCACTGTACTGTAAATGCTCTCTTGCATAGTACTGCATTTTGCGGAGCTATTCTGCTCGTCATGCCGAAAATCCTCATCCGATCTTTACCAAATTTTTATAAGAACAGTTTAAAGTTATTACCTTTCAATTAAAAATACAATCATTAAAATCAGATCTCTTAAAGCGGAGATATTCCAAATCCGCCTTTTTGCCTTATTGTGGAAGAAGTACGTCTTTAATCAAAAAATCCCGACGACAATAAAATTCTATAAAATCATAGAATCTGTACACAAAGTTTCGTACCGATCGGTTGTAAAATACGACCTGTAGAGGAGTACGGACATACTGACAAAAACGCTATTTTGGCCAGACCTGAAACGAAGACTTTCGTTCACTACATTCACGACGTCAATAATATTGTACGCTTTTTTTACTGCTAATGTTGAATCATGTTGTGATTGATAAATCAATCTAGTGAAAGAACCATTGTTGTAACTTTGTTCTGTTCAGAGAAAAAATGTGTTTAGCCTAATAGTAATATAAATTTATTTCTTTATCTAATTCGGATTGCCATCAGCTTATCTAATTACTTACAATAGAAATTAAAATAGACACATGTCTAATAATAGGCATTTGCAAATAAAAAAAACAATAATAAAAATTAAGTGTAAAACTACATCATGTGCAAAAGAAGTTTGCCCCGTGAATGCTGATACTGAAAGGGTCAAACGTTCAACATCCTGCTGAAATCATGCGAAAGTTTATATGAATGTTTGTTTTCACATATCTGCGTAACTACTTAACCGATTTTGATAAAATTTGGTATGTACATATTTAGGTTTTGGAATAACACATAGGTTAATCTAACTTTCAAAAATTAACCTCTGAGGGGGTTAAAAATGGTGGTAAATATTCCTTGGTTTGATTCACTCAAAACTCGGTATAAATAAATAATGAATCACGTTTTTTTTTTTGCAAAAGTACCCACTGGGGGGGTGCAATAACTTTCTGAAATTTGTATGATTTCCACATGGGCGGAACCGCGGCACGCAGCTAGTAACAAATAAATACCTCAATGGGTAATGCTAAAACTCGCGCACTAGGGTTCCGTTTAATTGTACGACCTTGTTTCTTGCCAAATATCATGATTCTAGATCAACATGAAGTAGATATCTTGTATATTTTGGTCGTGGGAGAGAATCAAAAATTATTATTTTTATATTAATAAACTACAAATTCATGGTGTTCAGATTTTTCTCGATATTTGCGCTATATGACCTTGCTTCTTACCAAATTTTATGATCAACGAGAAGTACCCGTAGGTAAGGTTTGGGTCTATAGCAAAACACAAAAGTATTTTTTTTTTTGGTGAATAAACTGCAAATTTACGGTTTTAGGATTTTTCCCTTCACTTTTACTATAAGACCTTGCTTCTTGTAAAATTTTATGATTCTACGTCAACGGGAAGTACCCTATAGGTTTTGGTCCATGGCGAGAATCGAAAGTATTATTCTTTGTGAATAAACCACTTTACTGTTTTCGGATTGTTTTCTTTACTTGTGCTATAAGGCCTTGCTTCTTGCCAAATTTCATAATTCTAGGTCTACGGGAAGTACTATAGGTTTTGTGTGCATATGATTCCCTTGGAAATTTCAAAATATTTGGACATAAACGGCTGTAACTTTTGAGTGCGTTGACTTAGAAGTTATATTTATGTCGCGGCTTCAAGAGGTTACGGACTTGAGTATTTGACGTTATTTTAAATCGATCCGTCCACGCGTTCCTGAGAAAAGAGGGTTGACAGACGGACGGACAGACAGACAGACAGAGAGACGGACAACAAAGTGATCCTATAAGGGTTCCTTTTTCCCTTTTGAGGCAAGGAAAAAGGGGGCTGACATTTATTTCACCTTGATTACCAATCACCGAAGTTAAGCAACGTCGAGCGCGGTCAGTTCTTGGATGCATTTTTCGATGCATCAGAAAAATAATGTTTATGATTTCGTCGCAAAAAAACGAAATAGTCTATGATGGCACGGAACCTCTGTATACGAGTCGACTCGCACATGGCCGGTTTTATGTTACTTTCAAAAAGCCTGAAATTCTTGCCCCGAGGCCCCGGCGTGGCCTAGGACGGTCCTGTTCTGGTCGTCTGATGCATCTATCTATATTAACCGTGTCCTATGTTCTCTAGCTGACAAACTGGCGCTCCTCTTTGAACTGAACAATCGTGTCGATGACCTGTTTGGCCTGGTCAGCGATTATGTAAACCAATTCGCTGGTTTCGATGCTGGGGTCCAATCGCAGGTAAGTTCGAATTGTTGTTTTAACTGTGTTCTTATAATCTCAACTTGAATTACATTATGATTTATCGGAGTGAGCGAAGCGAAGATCTCAGTGGCGGCAGCTTGGTGATTTGGCTCCCATCCGACCCACCTTCACACTGAGCCTTCACACCAGTGTTACGGCAGCTTGGGTGATTTGGCTCCCATCCGACCCACCTTCACACTGAGCCTTCACACCAGTGTTATGGTAGGGAAATTACTTTCCCAGCTTTCATACTGACCTGTTTTAAAATAATCAGTGTGACGGTGGATCATACAAATGAGTAGGTAAAGTGTTAACGTTGGGTAACCAGGCCTTTCGGTCTCTTAGGTCTAGTTCGTCTACGGAAAATTCGACTAAAACAATTTTTCAACTTTTTTTCTAAACTATAGAGTATAGTTAGAGATTTAAAATAAAAAACGTTTTATAGCAAATTTAATCAGCTTTCTTTGAAACTATAGTAACTTAAACATTGGTAACATTTTTAACTAAAAAAAAGATAAGCGGCGACTGACTAGCCCTCCTAGCTCATCCTAGGCGTGCTTTATACTTAAAAAGTTATTGCAAAAGTGTGATACTTAAAATAATAAATAATAGATTCAGGCGTTACTTTACCGAAATCCATTTTTGTATTTTGTATTTGTATTTATTTATTCCATCGTAGGTACACTTGATGTTACACTTGATGTCGTAACATTCTATGTTTATGTACTATTTTAATAAATTAATTTAATAAATTAATAACATGTATAGGTATTTCGTTACAGGAAACACCATAAGGTAAAAAGCTAAAAAAAACAGACAGACATGACAGAAAATTAAATTAAATGAAATAAATAATAAATAAATTAATTAAGGGTATGTCAAAGTACCTATGCTGCTGTATAAGGGCATTGTCAAACTAAACTAAAATAATGTAAGTACAATATTACAATGATAATAAACTGACAAAATAATGGTGTTAACAATGTCAGAAATAGAATAATTTAAATTAAATTTACATGTAAATAAAGCTGCTGTAAAAGGGCATTGTCAAATAAGCTAAAACATGAATAAAATAATTTATAACATTGTATAATATTAGGATAAAACATTGATGTAGAAAAGGGCCTGCCGGTTTCGAGAAGCTAGTGCCTCATCTTCCCCTTTTCTACATCAATGGGATAAAACAATATTTAGTAACAGTTCCGCGCATAATCTTCTCTGATAAGCTCCAACAAAATGTAATCCGTGTGTACCGCCCGCTCTGTAAAAAAAAAGGTCACATCAATTACAAAATGAAAAAACTCATCAAAAATAAGTCGTCGACTAGTTTCGTCTCTCCACGAGACATCATCAAGACGCTATAGCAATACTCGACTTTGACACTGAGACCACTAAGCAACAAGAGTCCTGCCAGAGCCAGTGATGTTGCCGCTCTGAGCTTCCTGCGTAAAGTCAAGACTACGCAGGGAGTCAAAAGTCGATAGTCTGCTTAGTCGATAGGAGCTTATCAGAGAAGATTTTGCGCGGAATTGTTACTAAATATTGTTTTAACCTAATATTATACTTTGTACTTAGTTTTGCAGGCCAGTGTAGTGTAGTTATTGTATTTTTCTAGCGTGTATAGATTTTAAAATAATTACGAACTGGCTGAGCTCTCATTTGGTAGAGATTCTATGACCACCTTCAGAACAGGCTGAACTAGGATCCCTAACCCGCATGGGATTGTGGCACTGCCCCCCAACTATTAAGAGGAAATAATATAATAAGGCACCAAGGGGTGATTTATTAATCTCCATTTGATGAGTTAAGTATTAAAGTTAAGTTATCTTCTTATGTAAAAAGGCTTATTATGAAATATCAGATTATCTGTAGGATAAGAAAGTTTGGGACGGGTGTTTGCTTCAACTCGAAAAATAAAAACTAATAGGCTAAAATGTTTCCTCGTCGCTTCTTTACTTTAGTTTACATAGGAAGCGATAGAAATCTAAAATATCACTTTATTTTCGTGTCAGTGTATAATTCTATTATTTGTCCTTTTCAAAGTGTACATTTATTGTATTTTACTCTAAAAACGAACGTAGTTTGAGGAATACATTACGTATATAAGCGGGATAACTAGGAACCTTTTTTCTGTTGGAGAACACGTTATTGGTGTTCTTCCTACACATAAACATTTACATATAAGGTTCGTAGTTAACCCGCATATATCCGTAATTAATTTATTGTAAGTATTTATAGAAATAAACAGTGTTTGAGATTAGTTAAATTATTATTTTTGGTTTAGATGGGCAGTTTCAATGAGCAAATGCGTCAAATGCGGCAAGACATGGAGAACGGCATCAATCAGCTGCTAGCTGCTACTGCTACCTCGGAGACGGAAGGTTTCAAACATTTTATCATTCTTAGTCTTAGGCAATATGTGCAATCTTAAATTCAAACAAAAACTTGAGAGGTGTCAAGGGGAGGCATTCCTCGTAGCGCACCCAGATGAACCGCACCCAGCTGAACCGCACCTAAGTACTTCCACATAGCGCACCCGTTTTGGTGCGTTTCATTCAGTAGGCATAAATGTTAAGTTTTTATTCCTCGTTGCGCACCAATGACAATGTAGGGTCTAGTGATGGGGTTGTTTTCATCTAATTAGTAACTTATAGTTGGAAATTTATAGTTGGCTTTTAACTTACATTTACCCAGTATGTAAATAAATAAAATTAGGATTTAGGTAATTAAAAGTAATATAATAATAATTTAAAATGTTTATTTTTGTTTGGATGATTGGATACACATTAACATCAAATACAACTTAGTCTAGTTGTACTTAAATTTAGATAATCACATCAGTTCCATTGTTAATGATAATTTACTATTTATAGTACCATTTGATTACTAATTTTAAAATCATGTCAGGCTTAGATTAGGATAATATACTTGTAAGACTGATTGTTCAAAACTAAATTAAAATATTTATTGTTAGGATTAAAAACTTAAAGTAAACAAAGTTAAATAAAAGTGAATAATAAAACGAGAACTCAAAATGAAACATTTGTAATTTTAGATATATAAGTAGGAGTAAGTAGATATAAATATTATATTATATAAGTCATATAAATATGTATACATAATAAATCTGATTGTGAATCATAAATCTATAGTATTTTATGTATTGTATTATATTATGTAGTAGTCTATTTAATAACTAGGTTAAAATAAAATCTTGTATCCTTTGTTTATGCACATGTACCCACTTCTACAAATTTGTCTCTCTCTCCCAATAAGGTTTGCTGGAAGAGAACTCTTTATAGGGTTAAGCTCGCCTTTGCCATTAATTTTTCCTGGTAAATGTTTTACTTGTACCAATTTTGTGCAATAAAGAATTATGAATTATGAGAATCTAATACCTACTATATTTAAGTGTTAAGTGTGTTCCAGTTTTCTATAAGACTGATTTTCTAAAAATGTAATCAACGTTTCGTAAGTAGGTATCGAAAGATATCAGACACTCGTTTTGTATTTGATGTTAATGTGTATCCAATCATCCAAACAAAAAAAACATTTTAAATTAATATTATATTACTTTTAAGTACCTAAATCCTAATTTTATTTATTTACATACTGGGTAAATGTAAGTTGAAAGCCAACTATAAATTTCCAACTATAGGTTACTAATTAGATGAAAACAACCCCATCACTAGACCCTACATTGTCATTGGTGCGCAACGAGGAATAAAAACTTAACATTTATGCCTACTGAATGAAACGCACCAAAACGGGTGCGCTATGTGGAAGTACTTAGGTGCGGTTCATCTGGGTGCGATTCATCTGGGTGCCCTACGAGGAATGCCTCGTCAAGGGACACCCGGATGGAACAAAGTTCATAAGAGAGAGAGAGAGACAGACAGAGAAACATGCGCACGCCGCACGGTTTACAATAGCTTACTATAGCAAAAAGTGTCGTTACAACTTTTCGTATGAATTTTTTCCGTCTAGCCCCCTTTCACAACGCGCGATAAGGAACTTAGTTCCAATAATATAATATAATAATAATAATAATAATAATAATCTTTATTTTCAGTAAGTGGTGTTTACATAGGTACATTTACTTAAATGTAGTCGGATAGTTTGTCTAGCCTAATGTCAGAGATAAGTAGGTACCTTAAGTTAGACTCTGTTCCCCAAACTAGGTCAGGATGACCTGTATTATGGGGTCACAGGGATTAACTGCCGGACTCTAATTAACTGAGACTATGAGTGAGGCCCTGCTTTAGTTACATTTTTAAGTACACTTCGCAATACTTCTTATATCTAAGTTATGTGTTAAGTAATATGAATAATAATAATGTGATCCACTATTCTAAACATGTAGGTAGTAATTATGTGCAATGTTTAGTAACAATATTTAGAATGGATGCCAGTTAAGTACCTACACATCCCAATACTTTTAATATTTATGTGCTAATATGAATAATGAAAAACATTATGAGAATGTTATACATTACTTTAAGCTAAGTGGTAAGTGGGTATAATATTTAGTAACAGTAGTTATAATGGTTGCCAGGAGCTACACCCCTCCCATGATGTATTCAAATAACATTATAATATATAAAACTTGATATGAATAAATGGCAGAAGCCTCTTTTCACAAAGAAAATTGCACTAGAATAAAATAATATGAATGAATGTAACAATAATTAAGGATATTGCAATGTCCGTGATTGGTCACCCGAGGACACCAGGCTCATGAGGGCCTGGGCAACGGGAGGCACCAGCCACGGGACAGAGACATTAGTGTATGTAGTAAAGTACTATGTAGTTCTTATGTGGTAGTGGTACAGTTTGTTTGTATTAATATTATTTATACTATGATTCATTTCATTACCTTCAGTAGGTTTTCCGTTTCCGTGTAGTTAAGGTTTAGCAGGTAACTCGTGATAGTTTTTTTAAGTTGATTGTAATTTAGGTTTGCTATTGGTATGTCTTTACTGACACGGTTGTACAACCAGGGTCCTATAACCGATAGGCGTCGTTCCCCTAGTTTTGTTCGCGTACCAATGGTCTTAAATATTTTGTCTTTTCGACGTTGCTTTTTAAGTTTTTGCATGATTTCTTCACTCACAAGGTGATGTTGTTTGCTTATCACTGCCTTGATAAAGAGCTGCCTTATGCTTAGGACAGAGCAATTTTTGTAGACCAACTCTGTAGGGTATAGTTTAGGCTTATAGGTCATTACTTTTAAGAGCGCTCGCTGCGCTCTTTCTAGTTTAATTAGGTGGGTTGAAACAGCAACTCCCCAGATGGAATTACAGTAGGTCAGTATTGATTGTGCCAGACATTGGTACACACTAATTAACAACTTAAAAGAAAGAAGGTATCGGAGCTGCTTAAAAACACATATGAGCTTTCTCGTACGCCCCGAAAGATGTTTAATCTGGCTCACCCACGTTATGTTATTGTCGAGGGTTATGCCGAGATATTTTATGTTATCTGTAGGGTCTAGATTTGTACATATGCAGGAGCTTGAACTTTGGTCTAGGCATGTCGACTTGTGTATTTTTAGTTTTATTGGGTGTTTAAGTTGTGCTCTTTCCCTGATAGTGAATTGAATGTATTTTGTTTTGTTTGCATTTACTGTAAGTAGATTATCTCGTAACCAATTTGATATCACACTGAGCCCTTCGTTCGCCTGCCGCTCTAGTTCATTCCACGATTTTGCATGGAAAATTAGTACAGTGTCATCGGCATAGGTGTACACTCTACCGTTATTTACCTTGAGTTCGCAAAGGTCATTTATGTAAATCAAGAATAGGGTTGGGCCTAATATACTGCCTTGTGGCACTCCGAAGGTGACATCTGTTTCATCACTAATGTGGGTTCCAATTTTAACTCTTTGCCTTCTATTAGTAAGGTAGCTTTGAAACCAACATAAGGCTGTATCTCTTATTCCGATTGATTCGAGCTTTGCCAGGAGGATCGGGATTGACACGGTGTCAAAAGCTTTTGACAAGTCTAAGAACACACCGACTGTCTTGAGGCCTGAGTCTAGTGATTTAATTATATCCTCTGTAACGTTTGTCACCGCATCTTCTGTAGACAGTCCCATCCTGAAGCCAAACTGGTTTTTCGATAGAAGTCCCTTTTTTTCCAAATAATTTTTCAGTCGCTTATTCATTATCTTTTCTAGTACCTTAGATAAAACTGGCAAAAGGGATATCGGTCTGAAATTTGTTACATTGTCTTCATCACCGCTGCCTTTGTAAATTGGGCATATAAGGGATTTTTTCATAGCCATCGGAAACACACCAGTGTCAAGACTAGCTTGGCATATTTTCGTTAAAGGATCTAATATATAGGGTAGGGATTGTTTCAGTAGTTTAGTTGTTATTTGGTCCCATCCTGGAGAACAGTCATTTTTTAGAGTCATAACAGTAGAGTAGATTTCTGATGCATCTGTATCTAGCAAACCAAATGATAAGAGTGAGCGATTTGTTTTAACCTTTAAAGCTAGTTCTTTTTCTGTAGTCTGCGATTCTTTTAATGAGTCTCTAGCTAGATTTGAGCCAACACTGCAATAATAACCATTGATGGCATTGAGAGATTGGATAGGGGTTGAATTGTTTTCCAAGAGTTTTTGAGCTGAGTTAGACTTTTGGGGGAAATTGCAAATTCTTTTAATATTATTCCATGTTTTTTTGCTGTTATGCATGCTTTTCTGTAGTTCATGTCGTTCGTGGGTTCGTTTCAAGTTTTTAAGTATTCTATTACACGTGTTTCTATAATTAATATACATTGCCTTAGCTTCATTATTCAATGGATTCTTTTTAAGCTTAATATGTAACTTGTCCCTACGCCTAATGCATCCTACCAGTCCTGGTGTAACCCATGGCTTAAGGTTTGCACGCCTATTTGATATAGTCTTAGTTGTTGTGAACCTGTTTGTTGTGGAGTTTATAATTTGTAGAAATGTATTGGTCGCTTTTTCTATATCGGAGTAGTCCAAGACTTTGTGCCAATCAACTTTTGATAATGAGTCGCAGATAGCATTGTAGTCAATATAATTAACACTTCTAGTGATATGGTCCTTATTGGCGTTTTTGATTCGCATAGGTAGTTGTATTATGACTGGCGAGTGGTCTGTTATTGTCGCAGGAAGCACCAACGTCATAGCCTTTAGTTTAGTTTTAATCATACAGTGATCAAGACACGACTCTTCTCTGGTTTTATAAAGATGACCCGGTAAGAGACTATGGCTAGCTAGAATAGTAAGGTAATCATCAGCGTAATCGTCTTGACTATTATCACATATATTTATGTTCATATCTCCGATTAAGATAATATTTGGAAATGATTTTACACTAGACAATGTATTGTCAATGGAATTAATAAAGTTTGCCTTATTTCCAAAAGAAGGTGAACGATAGATAGAGATAATGCATAGCTCCTGCCCTACTTGTATGCATAAGCAACTGGCATCCCTAAACTGGGGCTCATAAACTTTTACCCTACCGAGACCCTTCCTGATATAAATAACAATGCCATCGTTTTGATTGATGTATTTTTTTGTATAAAATGTGTCATAGTTAGGCAGCAACGTTGGGTTAAAACCGGTGTGAAGCCAACATTCTGTGAAAATTAATAAGTCAAACTCCAGGTCAATACGTTTCAATAACACTAAAACCTCATCAAAATTTTTGTTGATACTACGAATATTCAGTGTTATAATTTTAATATTACAGTTTTGGTTACCACTCAAATATCTTTTACAGTGCTCGGGTTCGTCTAACAGGAATGACTTTGAGACATCAAACTTGTCGATGTCTGCAAATAGCTCTTGCAGATTCAACGCCATGTATTAGTGTGTGAGAAAATAATAAAAAAAGAAGTGCAGATCATACTGCATAATTTTATATGATGTGGTTTTATATTTCCTGTTAGCTGAGCTCTTTATATGTTGTAGATATTTGTAGGTGGTTGGTTTATTTATTTTGATTGGTTGTGGGGTAAGTGCATATATGGTGATGTTGGGATATTGAGTAGCATGGCTGAGATAGGTGTACCTCCTTGGCAACTTCGCAATTACTTGTATGTTTGAACTTGGATAGACTAAATTATTTTTACAATAGAAAAAGTGCGCTATAGGCAAGTGTAGAATCTTAAGACTAAAATTACAAACTAACTTATTCAAACAACTACAGCTGTATGCTGTAGGCAACAAAAGGATAACCAACATGTATAAGGATCGTTGAAACCGCCTGCATAGTCATTGTGCATGAGTTTTCGTGGATTCCTCCAAAGCTATTATTTGCTCTTCACTCTTAATCTCGGTAGCAGGTTTCCCTTCCTCTTCTCTGATAAAAATTCTACCACTTTTGGTCCAGCAGAATTTCCAATTATATTTTTTGATGAAGTCCCGGGCTAGGTAATGCAGCCGTCTGCCTTTCTTGGTAAGTACCTCGTTTATGTATACACTTAGCTTTTCTCCTGCCACTCCGATTGAGTGTGTGTTGAGTTTATCAGTCTTTTGATTTTTGTTGAAATCTCTGTAGGCGCGCAGCAGTGCTATTTTCTTGTGCGAGGAGGTGTACTCGATTATGATCGATCTCGGCCGATGAGGTCTTGTGGGTATGCGGTATGCCTCCTTGATATCTCTCGAGTTGAATTCAAGTTTTACAGTTTCATAGATTTTTTCTATGGCGGTCATCATATCTGCATAGTTCTCAGTAACAAGGTTATTAATTTCAACGCTATTTTCCTTCATTTTTCTTTGCACCATCTCCAACTGCTCTTCTAGTTCACTCACATACTCTTGAGATATTTTATCCGAATTTTCCAAGTGTTCCACACGGAGTTTTAGCTGAGACTGTTCTTCCCTGATAGATGTCAGCGATAATTTAATTTCAGCATTTGCAGAGATCAGTTCTTCATTTTGACTCCTGAGTGCTCCAATTTCATCGCCTAATTTGGAGAACTGCCCGCTTTGGCTTGCTTTTAGGTCTTTAAACATTTCCAAGACATTATTATATTTATTTTATAAGTATGTACCTACCTACGGATACAAAAGATTAGCAAATCCACCCACAACAGAGACGTAGCGGACGTGCCAACTACGTCCAAAATGACAAAAACGGACAAAAAGATGGTTAAGGCTACACAAGTCGTCCGGGCGAACTCATCAGTGGGCGCGGCCTTAATGTATGCTATCTCACCTGACATAATAGACACACCCGCGCGCTAGGATGAAATGCACAACAATTTATTCGTAAAACGGCCGCGTAAAAAAATGGGAACAGACTTTTAGCACAAGGGTTATTTTATTATAGAAAAACTATTGTGAGTATATTTTCAAAATAATTTTATTTGAACTTTTGAAAAACTTAACTATGTCGGTACGGGATTTATTTTAGAGTTTTCTTTCTCTGTTTATTATTTATTTTCGCCCAAAGTTGTCTTAAAATCGGTGTTGAAATAAGAAAGTTTTAGAAGGTTGTATTTTTCAAACGTATACTTTTTACGGTTTTGGGTGTTTGCAAATATAGATAATGACGAGATAAATTGATATTTGTTGAAATCCTTGGTTTGGGATGGTCAACATCAAACAGCGTAGTAGCCCCCCCCCCCCCCCCCCCCCTTTTGAAACATACATTTCAAATGGATCGCTCTGCAAACTTCGGAGATAGGATATTTTTTCAACTATTAGGGGTTGAAGTATGAAATTACTGATTTGTAGTGAAAAATTGAAATTCGTTTTTTTTTAATTTACCTAAGTTATTTATTTAATCAAAATAATTACCATTATTATCTATACGTTGCTGCCATAATGTTAGGTTATTTATGCCTTTGCGATAGAACTCTGGTGATCTAGATTCGACTAAACTGTGTGAAAACATTTTGTACTGCCTCCTGGGAAGAAAACTTTTTATCACGTAGAAAATTGTCCAAATCACGAAACAAACCCTAGTCCGTTGGAGCAAGGTCTGGCGAATACGGAGTGTTGGGGTTATCTCCTCGTTGAGGGCACTCCAGTTATAGTTAAGTTTGTAGGTAATATAACAACACCAAACCACTATTTAAAGTCTTTAGATTTATTAACAAGTTAAACGTTAATTAGGTAATCTGAGCCGCACGTAATGTTTAGGTAGGTAAAGAGACACGCGGGCGCGTGGCAAAGGTTTCGTTACGACTGTTTTTATTGTTTACTAAATCTGCTGTATGAGCGATATTGGCTCGTACACGGAGGGTGACGAATGGTTTCTAATTGCAGTTCCTGTAGAGTTGAAGAGAGAGAGTAGAGTAGCCATAAGTTTTAACTTATTGATTTGACGCAAATGAGTCAATATTGTTGGTAAGGTAACGTTAAACCATGCCGCTAATTCCTGGGTAGTTTGGCTCGGCTCGGCTTCCATCTTCCACCATCTCTTTCAATGCATTGTTACTCACCCGTGTGGGCAGTCTTCCACGTGGTTCGTTCTTCAAATCAAAGTTTCCATCACGAAAGCGTTTAAACCAAAATCGCACGGTGCGTTCATTAGCAGTCCCCTCTCCAAACGCAACATTGATATTGCGAGCTGTTTCTGGCGCGTTAGTTCCGCCTCGGAACTAGTATTCAAAAATCACTCGAACTTTCGAAGTACCTATCCATCTTTCTTGTCTAAGTTGAATAAAAAACACAACTGAAAGTCGATAATCGAATGTTGCACATTTTTTAAAAGAAGAACCTCATAGGTACTAGGTGAAAAAAGTTTCGCTCAAAAATCTGAAACCTTGAAGGGTCTGTGTACAAACAAATATCACAGGAAATCGCGCGACACAAGCCGTGCTTCAAAATCGCGGCTGTTTGAGTTTCTACGTTTTCTTTCATGAATCTGAAGGAGTCTTTTTTAGGGTTTCGAGATCGGAGACCGGTTTCGATACCCTTATGGTTTCGCTTTCATGGTCAATCCTGTTGTTAAAGACTTTAGCAGGTACCTAAACATTGTCAGCGGTAGGTACTACAAAAACCAACGTAAACACTGGTCTAACAAGCGTTTAGCTAAACAGTGTCTAAACAGTTAGACATGGGTTTAACAAGAGTTCAACTCTAGTTTAAACTATGTCTAAGCCGTGTCTAACTGTAAACCGTCGTAAAACGCACTTTTGTGGTAACGCTTTTGTTAAACACGCGCTCAACAGATGTCTAACTTTTTTGTAGTAAAACTGTGTTTGTGAATATTTTGTGAAAAAGTGTGTTTGTTAATATTTTGTGATTGCTGTCACCAGCTGTGCTGGAGCTATATGCAAGGTACGAGGATATGGTGATCGGGCTGGATGTCTCATTACACTCGCATCATGAGCTGGACAAATCCTACAGTGAACTGGGTAGTCGGCTGTCGGTAGGTATTTGTTTATTTAATTCATCTTCATCATTATCATCAGACTATATCCGCCGTGTAGTGCCGGCCGATAGGCCTCCCCTGTACGACGACACAAATAGCGGTCCTGAACCGCTTCCATTCCTTGACTTCCAGCTACCAGCAGCTAAACAATGTCGTCGGTCCACTTTCAAATAGATTTTGAATAAAATGACAGCAGAATATTGAAATGTGATTCCAATGTCCCGCTGTCATTTTATTCTAGTAGGTAAATAAAAATGCGAAAGTTTGTCTAACCAAATAAATGTATGTAGCGTAGCTTTGAATTTGCTTTAACCGTGAAAAGGTAGGTTACACCATCTTCATGGTAAAGCTTTGGAACGGATCAGACTGAAATTTGGCACTGATATAGCTCTGGGACTGTGGCTCTGGGACTGTGTCTCTGGGACTGGCTTAGAATTTGCACCACCCCAACTCTTTCCGCGGGTGTCGTAAGAGGCGACTAAGGGATATTCACCGGGGGCGGGCAGCAGCGCCCCTGCAGAACAATTCTACCACCGAACTACGATCCCCAACCCGCATGCCCAGCGTGGGGATTATGGGCATTGCCCCCTCAGTGATAAAAGTCAATAAGGCGCTTATCAGGGGGAGGCCTGCGTCCAGTAGTGGAACACTACATGCTGTTGAGGTTGAGGTAGCTCTAGGATAAGATTTAGACTACATACTTTTTTTACCGGAAAATTGCGTGCAATACTGCGGGCAGAAGTTTGTACAAAATATTTGTTAACATTTCAGAGTCTACTGGAAAGCGTAGAAACGCTGCGAGACCAGAAAGCGGACCGGGACGAGGTGCTGGACCGCATGCAGGATAAGGTTTGCATCGTATTTGCATAATTTTCTTTTTTGTTTGTTTCCAGCCTCCACCCCAAAGCTGCGATTTTGAAGCACGTCTTGTGTCGCGCGATTTGTTGCATATACAGGGTGGAATTTTGTAATGCCACCTGGAGGGAAAGTACTCTTAATACTGTAGATAGAAAATTGTACTAAAAGAAAACATTCCTTTATTTTTGAAAAGAAAGAAAACTGCATTCAAAGATTTTCGAAAATTCACTTGCCACACCCGGGAATCGAACCGACTAAAATCTGTAAAAATTACACCGTATACTTTTATTGCATAGATCGTTAGGGTCAATAGTAAGGATGAAATCTCTCTGACAAAGTTAATAAATTAAATGAAAGGAAAACCATGAAATCTTAAATTATAAATTGAATGGGTCAAGATAAGCACTTTAACTTAAAGATCCATCTGTTTACTTGTGTCAGTAATTAATAATTATCGTTGACGTCATTTATCCTTTAAAATGACGAATTAATATTTAAATAAGACGATCAAATTTGCACGTGTTTGAACCTAATGCAGACTCTTCTATCTTAAAATACTGGATCTCTTAAGAAATGAGTTAAATGGTTTCCCCGAGGCAGAGCGAAACCTAATAATTCTACAGCAAGATGGTGCTCCAGCCCATAACAGCAGAATCACTACTGCCTACATTAATAACCGTTTTAATACCTGCATTGGTACCAACGGCACAATCAGATGGCCTGCGAGATCACCAGATCCCCCTTTAGATTTATTTTTGTGGGGATATGTAAAAAATCTTAAAAAAATTTCAGAGACCGCTCTACCTGGTATTTATTGACTATCAAAAAGCCTTTGATACTTTACTTCACAGCGCTATTTGGGAATCCCTGCACTCACAAAGTATTGAAATTGAATATATAAAAATATTACAACACATTTATGACAACAGTACCAGTAGAATAAAACTGGATAAAACTGGACCTCCCATAAGTATCAAAAGAGGAGTCCGGCAAGGAGACCCTATATCTCCAACAATTTTCATCTCCGTACTAGAATCAGTGATTGGAAAATTAAAATGGGAAAGAGTTGGCTTGAAAATAAATAACGATTTTATAAGCCATCTAAGATTTGCCGACGACATTGTCCTGCTGTCAGAAAATACCACAGAGCTACAATCAATGATAAATACCCTTAACAGCGAGCAAAGAAGTGGGTCTAGAAATTAACCGAAACAAAACAAATGTTATGACCAATAGTACCAGAAATCCTATCCATCTTGAACATCAAACATTAGAATATGTGGATTCCTACACTTATCTAGGCAAACAAATATCATTTCAAAAACAGAACAATGAACATGAAATAGAAAGAAGAGTTGCAAACTCTTGGAAAAAATTCTGGTCCCTTAAGGAAATACTGAAAAGTGATATGCCCATGAAAATTAAACAGAGAATCATGGATTCCTGTATTCTTCCTTCACTAACATATGCCAGCCAAACTTGGAAGTTTACTTATAGAATGAAGATCAAAATTCGATCGTGCCAAAGAAGTATGGAGAGAAGTATCTTGAAAATAAGAAAAATCCATAAGATAAACCACAAAATCATTAGATCACGAACAAAGGTCACCGATGCTCTACAATACTCACAAAGACTGAAGTGGCGCTGGGCAGGGCACATAGCTCGAATGACAGACAATCGATGGACTCACCGTCTAACAACCTGGCCAGGACCAACAGGCAACAGAAACAGAGGTAGACCAAATGCTCGGTGGTCAGATGACATAATTCAAGTGGCTGGCAAAAACTGGATGAACACAGCTAACGATAGAGACACCTGGAAATCTCTTGAGGAGGCCTTCACCTTCGACCAGAGGGGTTCTTGAGAAAAGGATACCTACCTAAGTGCTAAAACTTATAAATAATAATTTAGAAACCGAGGCGATAGAGATTGAACGACGACCCAACTTCAATAGAGATAGAGGTTGGAACTTACCACCCGCTTGGAAGCCGTGTCTCCTTGGGAAGTCGGATAGCAGTATAGAGCCGGATGTAGATACTGTTAGTTCCGTATGTACACAAAGTATAACTACAGTGATATCTCCGCGAGAAGCTGGCTCTCCTACTCAACAGCATCGACAAGCAGCGTGCCCCCCACCACCCCCGGCGCCTACGACCCGTGCTCTGCGTGCCCTAGCCCGTAGTGCGCGGAAGGACGCGGTACAGGCGCGACGCGAACCGCACTCACCCTGATGAAGTCCCTCGTTAAGGGATGAAACGTTGGTGTTCTTCCAACACAAAATAGGTTCGTAGTTAACCCGCTTACATTCATAATGAATTTAGAAACCTTAGAATAAACATAGGTCAGTGTTTTCAAGTTTCTTATGTAACTAATAATTCAAGAAATAAAAGGCTTTTTATTTTATTTTATTTTTTATTTATTATTTATTTATATGTAAAAAATCTAATTTACATGAAATCTTATGCGAATGTAAACGAGTTGAGAGTTGAAGTTCAGAATACGATTTATAATATTCACCACATCACGTTATTAAAAGTTACTAGAAATGAATTCATTAGAAGAATAAATTTGTGTATCCAAGAAAATGGAGCCCATTTTGAGTAACTAATTAGTAGTTAGTTGGCTTTTTATTGTAAATAATTAAAATAATTTAAGATTTCATGGTTTTCCTTTCATTTAATTTATTAAGTTTGTTAGAGAGATTTCATCCTTATAATTGACCCGACCGATCTGTGCAATAAAAATACAAGGTGTAATTTTTACAGATTTTAGTCGGTTCGATTCCCGGGTGTGGCAAGCGAATTTTCGAAAACCTTTGAATGCAGTTTTCTTTCTTTTCAAAATTAAAGGAATGTTTTCTTTGAGTAAAATTTTCTATCTACAGTATTAAGAGTTCTTTCCCTCCAGGTGGCATTACAAAATTCCACCCTGTATATGATTGCAGTACATTTTGTACAAAGACGCATATATGTGTCTTAGTACAAAATGCATGTAATGATTTATATCATATTAAAGGGACTTTGTCGCATAGAGACCACATCGCCCTGTTTGTAATGTAATGATGAAGGTAATGATCATATACGATCTTACACACTACTGCGATTTCGCATTTGGCGCCCGGCGGTGGGTGTCTAGAAATCGCGCTTATAAAAACGCAGCGGAACTGCTGTGGGGTGGAGGATTTAAGCCTCCTCGATTTTGAATCGCGTCTTCGTTCCATAAAAAAAACGTTACATAAAAACCTTATTTTTTCTCTCCGAGGATTAGTTTTATGGCAAAATATAATTGAATAGTTTCTAATACGATTATTGAGTTATATCGATTGGCATAAAAGTATCTAGAATTATTTTTAAAACTCGTAAGTCCCTTTTTTCAGTCTTGGCATACTGTGGCCGGTACAACCGACGTTTCGTTCCAGGCTGATATGTCCCGCCTGGTTGGTTTGGTGACGGAGAAGGACTTTAATGCCGCCCATGAACGGCTGGAGCTCAAACTTGCGAACAGCTACGACAAGTTCAGGCAGCAAGACCGTGCGTGGATGGTTAGTGTTCATTTTGGAAACGGATCCTCTCACACGTCACTTCTCAAGGGGCCTGCCTGAAACCAGCGCAGTATTGGGTACCAGCACTATTAAATGCTTTAATACTGCAACATGCTGAGGCAGGGATACATTTTACCCTTGACCACTAACTCTGTTAATGAGGTACCTACCTAGTAAATAAGTTGTAATCTGCCTAAAATTATGTACATACTTGTAAGTACGTAGACTTGTACCTACTAATGTAAATAACACATTAAGATGTGATATAACATAACAGGTAAGATAAACTCTCTCTCTCTCTCTCCCTCCCTATTTCTTCAATAAATGCCAGTTAGTCCTGGCACGACGTGACAGCAGACATGAACCCTAAAGGTTGTCGCTCCCACGTCCAACCCCACTGCCGCACAAAACAAAAATGAGCATTCAAAAATAGGCTTATGAGGGCACATTGCGTGAATATCGCGCCATTTTGTGAAAAGCATAGGATTTCGCGTTCATAGGACCGGAACAGAGGTTAGGTTTTTGACGAAGGCGTAAAAATCAAGTTATTGCTTATTTACAAGAAAACTACACAAACTTAATGAAGAAACCTGGTTGAAGGAATCAAATAATAAGTAAAAACCTACGAATTAAAACATAAGTCATTTCAATAGAATAAAACCTCTAAGTCAACGCAATCAAAAGTTAGAGAAGCTCATGTCCGAATATTTTGAAATTTCCGAGGGAATCGCATGCACACAAAACCTATAGAGTACTTCCCATAGACTTTGAATCATGAAATTTGGTGGGACGCCTACGCTCCGGCCGCTTTGGCAACTAAGTTTCACAACCAGTTGTTAAAAAAGAAGTATTTATCTTGCTGGGCAACTAATTACCCAAAAAAGATTTTCTATTCATGTTTCGCATCCAGTTGCAAACCAATAATTGAATTTTGCTAGGGTCGATGACCGAAAGTTAATTATCGAGTTTTTGGCATACCGTGCGTGAGTACTAAGATCTAGGCCTAATTTGACCACCAAACCCGGTACCGGTAGGTTCACCCTTTCAACATTTAGGTACATTTTTACAGATACTGAAATACTTGCTTACCACAAGCTTCAGGCGAGTAGCCCGCGCGCTGTCCTACACCTGATGCCGTCTATATAAAATGTATATAGGTAAATTTCAAGAAAGCCCATATTCGAATGGTCATTTTTGTGTTGCGCGGAATCGGTGTTGACGTGTGAGGGCCAACCTTAAATTCAAATTAAATTTATTTATTTCGGTTATTCGCCATAAATGTTAGTACAATTACCTATATACGAGTACTATGTTAGTTACCACAAAAACTAATTTAAATTATTCATGTCACTTATACCCAGAATACATTCAATAAAATATAATTACAAAATTAAATTTAATAAAACTACCTAGATTAAATTTACGTATGTAAATGTCAAATAATATTAAGCAATACAGATTAATTATTAAGATAATATTTACAGTAATTATTTGGCAATATTGTACTTATTATTATTTGTATAAGCGTGCATCGCGCGTTAAAGTCAAAACGATATCGCACGCGTCTGGACGAACGTAGTTGAAAGAAAATAACAAAAGAGCAAGAAAAGCTATTTCAAAGCATTGAAAACTTAAGGCTTGGTGTTCCAGCAGAGGTCGCCTTTTGTGATTTTAAAATCATCTGAGACTTAAGAAATGGTGTCGCCTGAACAGTTCTCCGCTGCCGGCCATTTCAGTGTGTTACCACCTTGCCACTAAACACCATGACATGATGACCTCTGTGGCGCAGCGGGTGAAGGTCCAGAGGTTGCGGGTTCGATTCCCGCCTCGGGACAAATGTGTGTACGATTGGCAGATCCGATTGGTCCGCGCGTTCTGGGTGTTTTCTATGATTCATAAAAATATCTGTCCATGCCATGTATTGTATTAAGTAGGTATATCGGTTAGGTATCTCTAGTACCTACCTACCCAGTATCCATAACACAAGCTCTGCTTAGCTTGTGAATTGTCCAACAGAAATCAAATAATATCCCAAAAATTTTCGACTTCGACGGGACTTGAACCTGCATCCTTCCCTCAGTACGGGAATGTGCTCTTAGAAATTTCCCAGAGTGTGAGCTCTTACGCACTATAGTTACAAAACCCTATTTATGTATACAAAACCTTATAATTTATTTATTTATTATTTTTATGAGCCATTGGGGAGGGAAACCTTGACAAACCCCAGCAGTAGTTGATGATTACGGTGAATGAATCTTATTTGTGTTTCAGGAAGCGATTAAAGAATTGTCCTTGCTTCTGGAGGGCAAAACCGAAATCATTAAGGTGGGAACTCTGAAGAAAGACACTGAGGATGAATTGAAGAAGATACAGCAAGATGTGATTCAGCTGGCTAAAGCACTTGGGGATCCTAGGGTTAATTTATTTATTTATTTGAATACTTTAATGCACACAATTTTAAAAAGTACACAAATGGTGGGCATAATGCCGGTGGCATGGTCTGCCTGCCAACCACACAAGGTCAACAATGACAAAAGAAGAAACAACGACAAATTTATAACCTTAATATATTTACCTTATTGTGTTATTTATAATGGGACAATTAGCAACGTCGGTTAACTAAGTATAATGTATGAAAACTTTTGTTAAAAACATCATTTAACCCTATACTTGACGCTGTGCACTGACAGATACATGTCACTTTGGAAAAATGTAATGAGTATTCGGAATCAATAATCGACAAAAAAAACTTCTATTATGGTAGATTATTTTGTGCTCTGCTGGTAATAAAATAGTGTGATATTGCTGTCAGCCCCGAAATGTCAGTAGAACGCAAAATATGAGACGGGGTGTACGCGTCTACTACTCGCAAGGTAAGAATATTTGATTTATACTGAAATTTCGTTGTAAATTGATGAAATCATTTACGTACCTGATAGACAATGAAATTCGCTTTACCTAAAAGCTGCTTTACTTGTGAAAACATTGTAAGTTTGCATGCTATCAGCACGTTTTTATACTAGTATCCACAAGTGCACATTGCCAGCTTGCCTATAAATTTGACTTTTTTTGTTATGTATCTGGGTGGATACATTGCCAGATATGTATTGAAATTAAAAACGAATAATAAGTAGTAATAATTATTTCGCACTGATATTATTTTGGAAAATTTTCTTATGTCTGTTTTTATTTGATTATAATGTGATCAAAAATCACCATCTTAGCTGAATCACGTCCACAACTGGACAAAAGCCTCCCTCAATTATTCTCATTTCGTATAATATGAGTCCGTGTTATCCCACTGGGTCGTCATTAATTTTTAATATATTTTTCAGCATTTGCGAAAGGAGTACCTACTATGGCATATTTTCAGTGGGGATAAGACATACCAGGCTGCGAGGAGCAGAGACCAAACTACCTAGAGACAAAAATTTGAAGAACAAAGGACGAGGATCACCCGCCGAAGTGGTCTACAACAAAATCAAGGTTGCTGTTATAAAGTGACACTACAACAAATGCGTTTCGGCTGCAAGCACCTATCTGGACTCACGTCCTGTTCAGGTAGCCCTCGCCCTGAAACAGTTCCGGATGGAAATACACGAAAGCCTGCTCAAATTTCACAGATCTGTTCGGAATGGGCCAAGCAATTCAGCCCAAATAATTAGGACTACGTTTGCTGAATGGCCTCTCGATGTCGTCCACTACGATCAAGGAGGTCGTATCCCAACATATCATACAAAAGGAATATCTTCCTTACCAGCATCTATGCTGATATTGCAACAAAGGGCAGTCGACTATTTTGCGAAAAAAATACCTGTGAGGCTTTGTTTAGTGCCAGAATGCAACTGCTTTTTAGCGTAAAGACAAATAAACCTCACAAATCTCCAAAAGAGAAGACTCAAGACTGAGCTGTAAACAGATCTTGTCATAAATAGTACAAAGATCCCATCACCCTAATATTATAAATGTGAAAGTTTGGATGGATGGATGTTTGTTACTTCTTCACGCCCAAACAACTGAACGGATCGGGATGAAATTTTGCATACAGGCAGTTTTAGGCCTGGAATAACACAAAGACTACTTTTTATCCTATAAAATAAATTCCCTTGGGATAGAAATAACCATAAACCGTTTCCATAGAAACAATGCGTGTGAAGCCGCGGGCAGAAACAAGTTAAATATAGAATTAAATTAGGTTCAAGGTATAAAATTGGAAGTTTATTATAATTTAAGTAAAGTTGAATGACTTTTTCTCATGTTTATTATGTGATTTTTAGTATAAAAAATGATCTCAACTCGTTAAATAATGTTTTTAAACAATGTGCGGACTTGGCAGTGTATCCACATAGATACTAATATTTTTTGCTTAATTATAAGGCCAACTTGGCAATGTATCCCTGTAGATACTAGTAATAAAAACATAATTATAACAATATGATTTTTTTTATTCAGTGAAACCTGTTCTATATACACCGAAGAACACACGCAATTAAAAAAAAAAATAATATTTCAAAAAGAAAAAATCTTGCCAAGTATAGGGTTAAAATTGACTTCCTCACCAGCCTATATTGGTCCACTACTGGACGCAGGCCTCTCCCTGATAAGCGCTTTATTGGCTTTTTATCTCATGGGGGGTAATCCCCATAAACCCCACGCTGGGGCACGTGGGTTGGGGATCGCAGTTCGGTGGTAGAATAGTTCTGCAGGGGGCGCTGTTGCCCGCCCACGGTGGATATTCCTTAGTCGCCACTTACGACACCCGCGGGAAGAGTTGGGGTGGTGCAAATTCGGAGCCGGCACCACACAGCGCAAAATGTATTTTAAGTGACCGATTCATCAATTCGAAGAACAAATTTCCTTTTGTTATGTAGGTTAATAATGTAACGTAAACCAGCGATGAGTCCGGTGTGATAAACACCGGACTCAGCGCTGGTTTACAGTGGGTTTACATCACAGTGTTGAGTGGAGGCCATGTTTAATGTTTACTCTAAACTTGCTACCTACGCACAATAATAAACATCTTCAATCTCAATGAGCCTAAGATTAATTGCCTATACTACCTAAAGTTGCAGTACTGTTGTGTTGTGTAGTAGATTAAGACCCAAAAGCTTACTCAGTCCTTCGACCTATGCTTGAGTAACCCTTATGGTAAAGAAAAGCGTTACTTAAGCAGCAAGTTTTCACAATACGCTACGACCGCTCTGGCCGCGGGTCTGTGGCGATGTGAACTATTGCTTACAAACCTTTGCACGACTAATGTCCAAATAGTCTAAAAATGTCTAACCTTCTTTGTGTTAACATGTGATCGGAACAAGTTAAAACTAGGACTCCTTCATATTCACGAAACTCGAACAGAGTTCGTGTTGGACAAAATTAGTGTTGGACATTATTGAGTGTACCTAATGTTCGCCTGTGCATTAGCCATCAGAGTTCATAAGGTAAATAAAATAATTTCCTTCTTCTAACGCCGACTGCGTTCTATTCTAGGCGGCATTGCTGACCCGGCAGCTATCGGTAGGCACCCTGTGCGGACCATGCCGCGCGCCTGCTCTGCAAGAGGCCATCGAACCGAGCACCAGCCAGCCGATGTTGCTACCGCCGCTGCGCTGCCTCAAGCCGGAGGAGGTCAAGACCTGCGAGGCATTGCAGATTAAGCTCCCACAAAGTCCACGGGGTGAAAGGTGTGATACGTATCCAATCAGTAAGGTGCATGTCGAAGCGGCACTCGCCCGATCGAAGATCCGGGCCCAATTCTGCTCACCAATTGTATTTCTATGACAGTTGTATCGTCACAGAATCGTCACGTAGAATTCTTAGATGAAAGTAACTCTGGATAGTGCGTGCGTTGTTGGTTCTGAGTGTGCAAGTATCATGCTCATCGGTCACCTGGTACGGGGTCGTTAGACGTGGGCGTTATTTCACGTCGCTGGTTACAGTAACTAGCTACGCGGCATGTAACCGAATAACTAGTTTCGAGTCAAATGACAAGTAGTGATTTTTGTAATGCGTTACTATACTGTGCCCTGTGCGTTTCATTTCTTCGCAACGCGCTACGGGCCGGCCCCGGCCGAACGAGCGAGATGGCTGATCGTAAGTTCCCGAGTAAGCGAAATCGGGTGACACGAATCAATCCGAACACACACGTGACGTGTAAAACCGATAGCAAAACAGCGTAACAGTATTAGCATACGTTTAATTTTCATCCGTAAGTTTATGGAAATAGAGAATAAAGTAGGTTGATCTCTGTTGTATACCTACAAACAAACAATAATTGTTTGTTTGTAGGTATACAGTATAGTACGTATGCTAATACTGTTACGCTGTTTTGCTATCGGTTTTACACGTCACGTGTGTGTTCGGATTGATTCGTGTCACCCGATTTCGCTTACTCGGGAACTTACGATCAGCCATCTCGCTCGCTCGGCCGGGGCCGGCCCGTAGCGCGTTGCGAAGAAATGAAACGCACAGGGCACAGTATAGTAACGCATTACAAAAATCACTACTTGTCATTTGACTCGAAACTAGTCACCAATACAGTTACTCGCGAAACGAAAATTATTGAAATCACATAATTATTATGTGATTTCAATAATTTTCGTTTCGCGAGTAACTGTATTGCTGGTTGAGTTATTAATAAAAAAATCACAGTAGCAGAATAAAAGAGAAACTGGTTACAAAAATCACTATAGTTTTAAAATAGGTGACGCCGACCAAGTCACTGGTTTCGTTACGTTTCTTGAAAATGAATCATTTTCAAGAAACGTAACTTCTAGGTCGTTCATTAATCACCGTGAGGCTCGGAAGGAGGAGAGGAGACTTCGGAAAAAATTACGAAATATCGAGGGGGTGTGTAGCCAAATTCAAATATTTTAGCGGTATTTCATATTTTATTTTGAAATTTTTAGATACCTTGTATGTACAAAAGACACGTGTATGGTAGATCTCCCCTGGTAATACGTAGTGAGGGTTAAAAAATTGCCAAAAAAACATCACAGATTAATGAACGACCCCTAACAAAAATACAAGCTCTGCTCACTTTGGGACCAGATGATGTCGTCGTGTAAAATGCCCGGTAACAAGTATATGTTTATAACCGCCTTCAAAAAAGGAGGAGGTTCGATATTCGGCTGTATGTTTTTTTTATGTATGTTCGTCGATTTCTTCGTCAATTATGGACCGCTTTATAAAATTATTTCGTTATTGTATGGAAAATAATCCCGAATAGTGTTTATCTCGAAATACTTAAAAACCAGTGTGTAAGTAGGTACAGTTTTAAGGAATTTGAAGTTAGTTATTTTTTCCAAAATAATCAAAGTATTCTTGTATTTATTAGGCCTCATGTGTGCCACCGCTGGATAGGCGGCTCGCACACCATCATGACGGATACCGTAGTACGCAGACAAGCTGCGCGGCTGCTGCAGTCCAGCGTCCCGGTCAAGAAGTTTGCCGGCGTCGGGGTTGACGGCAGGGTAAGTGGACCTTTCAGGTAACCGCTTTACGTTGGTGCAATATTTTTTTTGGTTGAGTAAGTTTTTCTGCGTTCTATGTACAAGAAATAAAACATGAACACGACAGTGTGTTTACCTGTTGAAACATCAGGAAAAATAGCTAAATAAACGTGACAATTGTTAATGAATAGTGTATATGGAATACAACTAGCGAAAATTATTTGAAATCGTAAGCCAGCGTGTCTATGAATAGACCAATCATAAAAACGCTTAGACAATGGTATCGTCACAGAATGACACATGTTTGCATTGTAACTTTGAAAAAAGAAAATATATGGAAGGACGTGCATCAAAAGTGAGATCATGCTCCGAGCAATTAACACCGCAGCGTACGCACTAATTGGAGTTTCTTTCATCTACAAATTCTACGTGACGATTCTGTGACGATACCATTGTCATAATAAAGTGATTAGTTAGCAGAATCGGGTCCCTGCACTTCTGAATGTGCGTCGTGGGCACTTAGTGTAATTTAATTGAAGTTATCTCTGCTTGCCAGTCGTACAAGATGGAAGACACGCTGGACCCTTGCACGCTATGCAACAAAGTCAACAGTCCTCCCGTAGACCTCAGAATGGACGGCACTGGAGACTCAGGTATAAATCTAACGAAGATAGGTTCTTTTTCACTTTTTGCTAATCGTACTAATATTTTGAATGCGAAAGCTTGGATGTATACACGTACAGGATGTTTGTAACCTCTTCACGCCAAAACTAACGAACGAATCGGGCTGAAATTTGTGTAAGCGTTTCCATAGAAAATTAGAAACACAGCGTGCGATGCGCGCGCGACGACGACGTCGCGAAATATTGGCGCGTAGACAACGCACAAACAAATGGGAGAGGTGGCTTGAGATTCGGACTGAAAATTATGATTGGTGATGAATGTAGTGATAGATTTAAGTATGTATTATATACTTAAATCTATCTTTATTTATCTTTATATTATAAACTAGTTGTTTATAAGTGCGCGAGCTGCAAGCAGCTCGCGTCGGCTGTGTGTACTGTTCGTTTTATATTTAGTTCCCCTTATCGTAACCTACACCCTGGATTTGATCGAAATCGATAACCAAGAGTGGGTATTGCGATAAAAAAATGTCAGCCATCTTGGATTTTGAAATGGACATCTTTTTCGTAATTTACACAGTCGAGTTAGTCGAAAACGTAACCCATATAAGTAGGTGTGATGTCACACAGCAAGGCTCGATTCGCTCGCCTTGCTGTGTGAGGCACGCCCGCCGTCACACACGCCCGCCGTCATCAAATTCGTAATCCCCACCCCTATGTTAGTCGAAAACGATACCCATATCAAATTCTTGGATTGGGGAGGGGGTTCAGGGGGGCTAAGCGTGGGGGTCACAGCATGGCTCGCTTCGCTCGCCATGCAGTTCCCCAATAGTCGCAGAACCCGCAGACGCCGCAGAACCCGCTCGTACTGCCACGCAGCAAGGCTCGCTTCGCTCGCATTGCTGTGTGACGTATTGCGGTTCGCTTCGCTCACCGCAATCCGACACACGCCCACCGTCATCAAATTCGTAATCCTCACCCCCATGTTAGTCGAAAACGATACCCATATCAAATTCTTGTATGGGGAAGGGGGTTCCGGGGGGGGCACGCGGGGGTCACAGCACGGCTCACTTCGCTCGCCGTGCAGTTCCCCAATAGTCGCACTGCGGTTCGCTTCGCTCACCGCAATACGAACCCGCTCGTACTGCCATGCAGCAAGGCTCGCTTCGCTCGCCTTGCTGTGTGACGTATTGCGGTTCGCTTCGCTCACCGCAATCCGACACACGCCCACCGTCATCAAATTCGTAATCCTCACCCACATGTTAGTCGAAAACGATACCCATATCAGATTTTTTGATGGGAAAGGGGGTTCAGGGGGGCGGGGGGCGAGGGGGGTCACGGCACGGCTCGCTTCGCTCGCCGTGCTGTTCCCCTGTTGTCACATTGCGGCTCGCTTCGCTCGCCGCAATGCTCCACCCTAAAAAGTGGTCGAAATTTAGGCTAAAAATGGCCAAATTTCAGTTTTTTAATAAAAAAGGGGGTCTAGAGAGGCGAGGGGGTCAATTTTTTTTTGCTTTCAAAATTATTTGTCTTGCCCTACATGACAGTGAAAAAATTTTTTTTCTATCGTACTTTGTTTGGGAGATATCAAAAGGGGAGGTGAAAATTGGGGCGGTAGGGGGGGTGAATTTTTTGTTCTTCCAATTTGAAAAGAAACCCTCTATACTATACGATCCCGCAATCAAAACTCCTCTATCACGACGGCATCCGGTAGCACTCTCAAAAGGGGGGTCCTGGGGGGCAAGGAGGGGTTAATTTTTTATTGCTATAGAAATCACTCGTCCCCCTCTATACACCGCTTATAGAAAAATCAAACAATATGCCTCCGTTTGGGAGCCCCCCTGGGGGGCGGGGGTTCGGGGGGGCAAATCTCAAAAAGTCGGAATGCGCTCGCCGTGTTGTGACCCTCGCGTTCTCCGTAGTCGCATTACGGCTCGCTTCGCTCGCCGCAATGCTCCACCCTAAAAAGTGGTCAAAATATAGGCTAAAAATGGCCGAATTTCGGTTTTTTAATAAAAAAGGGGGTCTAGAGGCGCTGGGGGGTCAATTTTTTTTTTGCATTCAAAATTATTTGTCTTGCCCTACATGACTGTGAAAAAAAAATTCTTCTGTCGTACTTTGTTTGGGAGATATCAAAAGGGGGGGTGGAAATTGGGGCGGGAGGGGGGATGAATTTTTATTTTTTCCAATTTGAGAAGAAACCCTCTATACGATCCCGCAATCAAAACTCCTCTATCGCGACGGCATCCGGTAGCACTCTCAAAAGGGGGTGTCCTGGGGGGCAAGGGGGGGTGAATTTTTTTTTGCAATAGAAATCACTTTTCCCCCTCTGTATACCCCTTATAGAAAAATCAAACAATATGCCTCCGTTTGGGAGCCCCCCTGGGGGGCTGGGGTTGGGGGGGGGAAATCTCAAAAAGTCGGAATTTTCCCTAGGTCATCCGGACCCCCTCTACACGATTCCGCAAAAAAAAACATACCTCCCCCTCCACCATCAAGGAGAACAATTATGTCAATGAGTCAGTCAGTGAGTGGTAATCGAGCTGTAAAATATGTAAAAAGTATGTATTATAAAAATAGCTATTGTGTTGTTTCAGTGAAAAGGTCGATAATACCGCTAAGTAACAACAAAGACCAGTGAAGACACATTGTGATCAAAGACAAGTGCAGTGGATCTACACTTACATCTTTCAAGACAATTGGTCCAGTCAATGACTTATTTATTAGCGGAGATACACCCGATTTCGCTTATTTGTGAGTTTTCCCGTATTTATTTTAATAATGGTTTGCTTTGGTTGGGTAGGTAGCTTTGAGGTACGTATTTGGTTTTGTAATTTTTCATGGGGCACATACCCAGTAGAGAGGAAATATGGTCTTTCGAATTCCGTAACTGATCAGTGATTTGTCACTTATGAATGTCTATCATACTAGTGTTGTGCTGGCTGATATAATAAAATTATGTATCGATACTCCCGATCTAACAAGAAGTAGGTAAGGTACTTAATTAAAATGTATCAATTTGATTGAGTTATTGTTGATCTTTGTAAGTTTTATGAAATACTCCGGGCATATTACATGTATTTAATCGGTATATTAACGTATCTTAATTTTTTCTATTTCAAGTATCGTTATTAAGGCATCAAAAACTTACTGTATGTAAGCTAGTTAACATAGTATTCCTAGATCTACATTCTACATTACTAACTTTAACTTAATTTACTTTTTTTGTTTCTTGTTATTTTTATTATTTTTAAGAGTTGTTGTTTCTGTTAAAGACAATGGTTTTTTGTTTCTGTTAAAGCATTTCGCTCGTACGAAACTTGCGATATTATTATCGCTAGCAAAATACTTTAACAGAAACAAAAAATAATAAAAATAACAATAAACAAAAAAGAAAATTATCTTATAGGTAACTGTGATATCCAAATTATTATTTAATTTTACGTGAGCTTTAGCGTTTACTCTTTTTAATTAATAAAGCCATTTCCGAGAAAGTGAGAGTAAAGGGCTTTTAAGTACTAAAAATACAACTGGGTACTTATTATTTATTTTATTTTGTATTCTTATTATTTTGTACTGTTCTTTGTAGATTTCATGAGGAAGCGGGTATTGAAGAGAAACGGATTACGAGTACGAAAAGGGAAAACTGGTTTCCAAGTAATTACAGCGTCGTTTGCTCCCAACATTTCACAGAAGACTGTTTTTATAGGATGAAAAATCGACGTAGCTTATAGCCGATTTACATGTCAATAACTTATTGAAAGTACACAAAACGTGTACAAGTTTGTTATTTATAATAAATATATGTATAATTTGATTTACACGTAGAGAAAATACAGAATTTTTTAATTAAATTCCAATTTTATATATCAATGCCACACTAGTAGTTAAGTATTTGTTCATTTGCTTTAAAAAAATTATAAATTCACTATCGTTCAGGTAAATAATTTTCGCGATGCTCATAGTTTTGTCCATCATTGACTATCGATATCGATAAAAATATAGGTATGCTTGCCCAACATGTGCGTGTGGACTGAGAGCTCACTTTTAAAATCCTTGCAAATCGAACTGAAAAAATACACAGCTTTAGTAAAAATATTGTAAAACGTGAAGCAAAGGTCCATCAATTTGTAAAACTTAAATTAAAGCCGGTATAGCCCCTAGACTGGATCAGTCCACACGCTTGAAGAATAGGTATATCGTGTATTATCCCAGAAATTACTACGCCTATGTTTTTCATTTTTATTTTAGGATTTAGCAACGAATGCTTAAAAGCCGTCACACACAGCCATAACCCGATTATGGCGCTAAATTAAATGGACTCTACCGAAAAAATTATTTTAGTATTCCAACCACATCGTTGTTTATACGATTGCCGTATAAAAGATTATAAAAATGATTTAAAAAAGGACATCTTTACAATAAAGCGACGACGTGACCTATACACACGAGGCCCCAAAACGCCTCCGCGACGCCACGGCTCTTGCACGCCTGCAGTGTGAAGACTGTGAAGACATCCGCACCGCGAACGCCACGACTGGCTCGGTTACCGTCCGCCTCCGCTCCGCCTCCGCTCCGCCTCCGGCTTCTGTGTGTGACGGCTTTAAAGGCTATTCAGAAGTTTTCAGCTCGCTAATAAACGCTGCTACAGAGTTATAGAGGTTCAACTAGAGCTCTCAGATCAATACAAAAAAAAGTTCAAATCATACCTTTTAAACATCTACAGATTATTTGACTTTCATTACTAGTTCAGAGAGTTTCATTACGTAGTTGACGTCGTGAACGTCAGTGAACAAGTCTTCGTTTCAGGTCTGCCCAAAATGGCATTTTTGTCAGTATGTCCGTACTCCTCTACAGGTCGTATTTTACAACCGATCGGTACGAAATTTTGTGTACAGATTCTATGATTTTATAGAATTTTATTGTCGTCGGCATTTTTTGATTAAAGGTGTACTTCCTTCACAAAAAGGCAAAAAGGTGGCTTTAGAATATCTCGGCTTTAAGACATTTGATTTCGATGATTATATTTTTAATTGAAAGGTTGTTGTTTATAATTCTTCTCATAAAAAATTGGTAAAGATCTGATCAGGATTTTTGGCATGATGAGCAGAATAGCTCCGCAAGATGCAGTATAATGCAAGAGAATACACAGTACAGCGCCACCTATTAGAACATCTTTATAACACGTTGTACTTACCTTCTACGTGGCACGGCCACTTGCCAGTTTGTGCAAGTATGAAATCTTATAGATGTCGCTAAAGCTACTGAACTTTTTTGATATAATATGAGATTTGATTTGGAAGATTATTTTTAAATTTTAGTAGGTAAGTACCTATTCTACTTTAAGTTATTTTCATAAAAATTTGTTGAAGATCTGATGAGAATTACGTGATAAGCAGCGCCACACCACACTAGCGTAAACCAATGGTATTTAGGTAGGTACCTACCTACCCATAGTATTTTTCTTACAACGCGTCCAAAAGTAAGAGGCACCGATAATTACATAAATATTGGGTACCTATAATACTTATGACAAGTTTAGCGCCATTAAAGGAAGGCTGGCGCCTACCTATGCTGGTGCTTATTCTGATAAGAGGGCACTTTTGCTCCGTGATAAGATGCTTTCACACTGGCATGGCGATTTGCAAGGAGTCACCGCCTAAAAACATGGTAGGTACATATACCTAAGTACCTAAATATCCCGTTTTATATAACTTTAGTACTTAATATAATAAGTTACTAATAAGTATGTTGAAAAAAATGTTAGTGCTTGCGAGGTCTACTGTTCGTAGAACTGCTAGAACATCATTGAACTACTAGAACATGTACTTACAAGAACTTTTGAAAAGGTGTTAGTTTTACAAACTTCTCAAAGTATATTTTTCCTATAAAATAATAGATCCATATCCACAAACGCTACATAGGTAGGTACCTAGGTACATTTCAGATGGGTCGCTATGCAATCTTCGGAAGGGGGGGGGGGGTTAAAGTATGAACCCCACAGAAGTTCTCATTATATAGGTACCTACCTAGGTACCAAACTATCCCGTTTTAAATAAAATTACTTTATTACATTAAGTAAGTAAGTACCTATTATGTAAATTAATTGTTGAAAAAAGTTAGTGTTCGCGACGTCTACAGCGTCTACTGTTCGTAGAACTACTAGTTTAGCACCGGTGTGCATTTGTAAAAACAAATAATGACTTAAAATTGAATTGAATATAATTTTCAATCTGAGAGCTCCATATTTTCGACTATATTGCCTGGTTCAACCTCCAAGGATAAATCAAGTTAGGTCAATGTTTTTAACTACCTACTTCTTTACAAAAAGTGGACGTATCATCCATCGTTCTACATGCCATACTTTAGGAGAAACACTAATTACATTTTTGTATGCAAGGAAATAACGTAGGGTGGATATGATTTTTAGTTTTTTTGGACTGACCTATGGCGCGGGTTGTCTCTACCCATATATTTTTCTACGCCACATGAAAAAAAATGATGATGCATGATGCAAATGATGCATTCGGTTGGCACAAGTCCCTTCGGATTGATTATAATCTATAGTATTGGAACTATTTGATCGTAAGCAATAAAAAGTTTTATAGGTAGGTTACTAAAGTGGGTGTAATTTCTAACTACTTATAGAATTCGTTTCTATATAATTTGGGTAGATGGACTGCCTAAGCATCGCTCGTATTCCATCCGATCCATCTGACCCTGAATTTTGAACCTGTTAGGTAGACAGCACAGCTGAGCTCTTGTTTGCGACGTGGTCGGGCGCAGCAGGGCGTGGCGCGCGGCGGCGCTGATAAAAAGCGCGCAGTGCGAGTCGTCTTAAAGTTTTAATTTACTTGTAATAATAATACGAGTAGGTAGGCCTTATAATAATTTTACGCATGATATTTTTAATAATTAATAGTAGGTAGATAAATAATTATACGAACTTGTGTATTAATCTGATATCTATCGAGACATGGTCATGACGTCTCCTTTTTCCATAGGATTATGAATAAATCTCATACAAAAACGAGATGTTACTATCATGTCTCTTTAATACGTGTCCGTTACGACCGAGGGTTCACATTGGAATTTCATGATTCTGAACGCTATTCATTAGTAAATGTTCTGAAACATTTGTTAGTACAGTGTCTAATTTGTAAAAGTGGTAAAAGTATCCAGTCAATAGTAACAACCGGTTATTTGTCCTCCCTCAGACGTGGCTTGGACATCATCATATCTCATGTAGGCTAGGTACCTACTATGATCTATGGGTTATATCTGCCTATTCGGAGGTCTACCCTACCCTGAGTTGGCATAGAATGCATGGAAACTACGAATTATTCCTCGCACGTCGATTCGGCCTAAAGACAACCGCGCCTGAATTCCCTTACCGACAATCTCGCATTTTTTGCGGTGTACAGTCGGCTGCGGGCGGCGGCGTAGAGAAAATGAATTAAGTAAAAACTTTATAATAGCTGCTAAGAATCCATTAACGATGTTTTTGTCCTGTTTGAGCCACTAACGGGAGGTCCAGCACGACTAGATTCCGAGCTAGGTCCACTTCAATGTTGACAGGTGTCATCCAAAATGTAGACTTCGGAAAGTCCAGCACGTTAACAGCTGCTGTCATTGTAACACAGGTTTGCTTGTTTTGACACAGACGTTTGCTGTCATTGTGTATTTTTTTATCAATGATTACTTATTCCATTTGGTAATTAGTAGATTATTTTTATTATAAAACATAGATAATGGATTTTTATCAGCCTCAAGTTTTTATTCATTTTCTCTACGCCCCGCGCCGCCGTCGCCGACTGTACGAAAAAAATTGGTTGCCTGTAAAGTCGGTATACGGGCGAAAGTTTTACGTGACAACGACTTTGTGAGCGCATAACGTGAGCGGAGCGTAACGCGTAACGCAGTTTCTTGAAGTGTCACCCGGCAAACCAATTTATAAGACGTTGTCACGTCAAAAGCGAGATCTGTGTAAAGAGAATTCGGGTGCGGTCGCCTTTACAAGAGTCGACGTTACGGGAATTGACTTACGGAGAATCGGCGTGAAAGGAACAATTCTGACAAAGTAAGTACCTCGGACCTAGAGACCTTGCGTAGGTTAATTTTCACAATAAAAGATTTTGTTAAATTACATTTTAATACATATAACTTGAATTTACCTAATTCATTACCAAAGCACACAGTAGGTACGCATAAATAATAAACTCAAAACAAAAACAAATGGTGTAGAGTACCGCTTAGGTATACCTGAAACGAGAATAAATAGAAAGGTAAATAATTAATAAATGTCCAAATTAATTAAAACGACCATTATCTCGCAAACTTATTGTGATCCCCAGATTTTCATTCGTGTCTTCAATTCCCATTGCTCCACTACATAGTTCACTGATTACTTGTCTGCGGTCTGAGGCCTTCCTGAAACAAAATAAAACGACACTACTTTTATAAAGGTGAAAAAGGAAAAGGTTTGCATGCGTGTGTGTACATATGTGAGGGTGTGTGTACATGTGTGAGAGGGTGTATGTTTGTTTGTTACACCTTTACAAACTCTCAAACAACAAAACGGATTTGGATGAAATTTGGTACCAGGATATTTCATCCAAATTGAGATTAAGAAACACCCGAATTTTAATCGTGAAGATGGTTTTCGTCTCTCTTCCTCGTGGAATCCTGTGATTAATAAGTATGTGCGTCGTGATCCGACTGTACTGCAATCGGACACGGTCAGTGTACTGTGTCGTAATGTGAACTTGGACATTCCTGATTCTGAAGACGAATTGAGGGTAGTCGTGGATACTGCCGCCAATTCTCGGCTGTAACTCCGAGTACATCTAGTCGCCCCGTGACCACGACCGCTGTAACGCGGTAGAAACGTAGGGGAAATAAAACAAAAGGTACTTACGCGATA
Source organism: Eupithecia subfuscata (assembly GCA_963564075.1). NCBI lineage: Eukaryota > Metazoa > Arthropoda > Insecta > Lepidoptera > Geometridae > Eupithecia > Eupithecia subfuscata. Next base: position 81,138 of record OY751106.1, read on the forward strand.
TATACCCGATATAATCATTAACTATGTTAACAAATCGCGAAAGTTAAAAAAGACATCATGATTAGGTATTTTTTTTTAATAATGTTTAATTTATAGTACCTACCTACTTTTTTTTTAAGTAGGTAAGTACTATAAATTTTGCACACCTTAATGGGTAGATTGTTGTATTTAATATTAAGAACATTGTTATGAGTACATACATTCTAGCAAATAAATGATTATGATGACTGTTTCAATATAAAGTGCATATAATGTGCATATGTGGTAAGTAAAGTACCTACTTTACTTACCTATTATATGCACATTATTCACCATTGTGATCTGTGTCTCCAGCACCATCGACCAGTACCTCCACAAAAGCCTTCGAGTTGCAATGCTCGCACGGATCCAACGTTTCTTCCATGTTGTAAAGCTGCCAAACAGAAATGCTTGTTGAAAGAGCTGTCTGACTTCCCGACATCCAGCACACATGAACACTGCTAAGGCTTGGAACACGCTGCCTGCTGTTTTTGAACCTCTTCAAAAAAAGAGTGAATAGCTGGTGTCTTTGACTTGACTGACAGACAGACGGAAAAGCCCTCCGGCTGATAATGTACAATACGCAAAATGAGAACAACAAGCACAATGTACAAACGGGCAGAATGTGCAATACGCTAAATGAACAGTAAGCATAATGTGAAAAAAACACATTGAGCAATACGCAAAATGTGCAATTTTGACATTAACTTGTTCCTACTTGAGTCAACCCGACATGTAGGCGTCCCACCCCCGCGAAGCGGGGGGGGGCGGGTTCGTGGCGACTCTGTGACTGAAAGGGTGTGTATATGTATAACTGTACCCAAAGTCATAACGTTAACACATATCCCACCCCCGCTACCTTGAGGTTGCACATTTTGCGTATTGCTCAATGTGTTTTTTTCACATTATGCTTACCTACTGTTCATTTAGCGTATTGCACATTCTGCCCGTTTGTACATTGTGCTTGTTGTTCTCATTTTGCGTATCGTACATTATCAGCCGGAGGGCGGAAAAGGTCTAGAACTCAGAACGGATGTAAGCGTACTACTAACCTTTTTTGTGTTGGAAGAACACCAACGTGTCCAACACGAATAAGGTTCGTAGTTAATCCGCAGATGACTTTGTCAAACTACGATAGTGTTTAAAGTAAAAAACCTTCGTGATTCATTGTCGGCCACATCGGCAGTTTCCATCAGGTGAGATTGTGGTCACACGAAGGTCTATCTATACCTACTAATATTGGAAAGATTTGATTGTTTGTTTGTTTGTTTGTATTGAATAGGCTCCGAAACTACAGGACCGATTCGAAAAATTCTTTCACCATTAGGAAGCTTACTTATCAGGGAGTGACATAGACTATATTTTATCCCGAAATTCCCACGGGAAGGGAAACTACGCGAGTGAAACCGCGAGGCGATCGTCTAGTCTAGTTGATTATAAAATGAAACGTCAAGTGCGAGTCGGACTCGTGCAACGAGGGTTCCGTATAATTATAGTATATAGTATAACATAGTAATTATAGCATGAAATAATTATAATTTAAAGACCTTGTCTCTTGCCAAATATCATAATTCTAAGTCAACGGGAAGTACCTTAGATTTTGGTCCATGGGGAGAAAATGATTGTAAAAAAATGGTTACGCAGTATGGGTACATTCCTACGAGTACCAGTAAAAATGACCTTCACATACCCACGCCTATACGATTTCACTACCCCGACTGATTTTTTTTAAACTGGTTCGTTCTTTCGTTACTTGTGATCAAGCGGTGACCAGTACACGAGACTCGGAAGACATCCGGCTCGAAAGACCAAAAAGATGTACGGGATGCAAGACTTATTTTGAAGCACACATTCTGTAGTATCGTTCAGAACCAAAAAACATGTAGCTTGACAGTTTCGATTTTATGAAAAAGCTAACAATTTCAAAAAAATGTTAAAAAAAAACTAACTTTTTGTTTTATAAATTCTCTTTTCTTCTATTATAAAATAGAAATTGTAACAATGTTAACATTGCTTTATTGTCTACATTATTGGCTATCAAATGAGTACATTAATGGCTATCAGTGAGCTATATCTTAATCAGTACAAGCACCCGTGCTTCGAGGCAACAGAAAACAAAATGGCTGCCATTTTATCATGAAGAGAGAAAAAACATAGGGATAGTGATTTCTCGATAAAATTTACCGTAATTCACCCCCCCAAAGTCTCCGACGACCAGGCACATTGTATAAATGATAAGGAGAGTAATTTATATTATGATAAGCTATTATATTGATGTAATAGATAAATTTATATTTGAGCACGCGCCTACCTTGATGGGGTGAAAATGTGAACTGACGCAATAATGTAAGTGGAAGGCGCGTGTAACCTCAACCTCAACAGCCTGTGTTGGTCCACTTCAGGACGCCTCCCCCTGATAAGCGTATTATTGGCTTTTATCTCATGGGGGAAATGCCCATAATCCCCACGCTGGGCATGCAGGTTGGGGATCGCGGTTCGGTGGTAGAATGTTCTGCAGGGGGCGCGTAACAATTGACCTTAATAATATCGATGATTTTACATTATTTAGCTAACTTATACCTAAATGCACGGTTGCGCTGCACCGTAGAGTTGTGTTTCCCTTACCTTGCCATCATCCCCGACTTCGGTATACTTCTTGGTGGGGGGGGAAAGCACCTGTATCGGTTCTGCCTTAGCGCGCTTCACGCTATCAGTGAGGAGAGTGTGCGAGCCGCCTACCCAGCGGCGGCAAACGTGCTGCCTGGTGGAGGGAAGTTACTGATAAAGTGGCTCTTAGGAGAGTGTGCGAGCCGCCTACCTAGCGGCGGCAAACGTGCTGCCTGGTGGTGGGAAGTTACTGATACAGTGGCTCTTAGGAGAGTGTGCGAGCCGTCTACCCAGCGGCGGCAAACGTGCTGCCTGGTGGAGGGAAGTTACTGATAAAGTGGCTCTTAGGAGAGTGTGCGAGCCGCCTACCCAGCGGCGGCAAACGTACTGCCTGGTGGAGGGAAGTTAGTGATAAAGTGGCTCTTAGGAGAGTGTGCGAGCCGCCTACCCAGCGGCGGCAAACGTGCTGCTTGGTGGTGGGAAGTTACTGATAAAGTGGCTCTTAGGAGAGTGTGCGAGCCGCCTACCCAGAGGCGGCAAACGTGCTGCCTGGTGGAGGGAAGTTACTGATAAAGTGGCTCTTAGGAGAGTGTGCGAGCCGCCTACCCAGCGGCGGCAAACGTGCTGCCTGGTGGAGGGAAGTTACTGATAAAGTGGCTCTTAGGAGAGTGTGCGAGCCGCCTACCCAGCGGCGGCAAACGTACTGCCTGGTGGAGGGAAGTTAGTGATAAAGTGGCTCTTAGGAGAGTGTGCGAGCCGCCTACCCAGCGGCGGCAAACGTGCTGCCTGGTGGTGGGAAGTTACTGATAAAGTGGCTCTTAGGAGAGTGTGCGAGCCGCCTACCCAGCGGCGGCAAACGTACTGCCTGGTGGAGGGAAGTTACTGATAAAGTGGCTCTTAGGAGAGTGTGCGAGCCGCCTACCCAGCGGCGGCAAACGTGCTGCCTGGTGGAGGGAAGTTACTGATAAAGTGGCTCTTTCTTTTTTCTGACTAGTTTCTGCCTGCGGATTCGCACGTGTTTTAGCAGAAGGTTTCGCGGGCAGAAGAGGGCTGTTCGTGCATTTTTAAATTAAAACTCTTACGATTGACCGGTTTGGATTTAAAGTTGCATGTGTTATGCAGGGGGCTTACTTAATTCTGACGATGTCTGTACATAATTTTAGTACTTATCTACTAGAAAAAACATAAACTCGCTGTGCCTACAATTAAGCTACACAAAATTAATGTATATTTTAAAGGGCAATGTATACCTACGCTTCAACAAAAAAGTACTTAAATAAATTGTCAAAACCTTACTTTGTGCAAATCATTATCATCATCAGCCTATATTAGTCCACTGCTGGACATAGGCTTACTTACTATAAAACTTTATTTCTGTGTGTCAGCGTTTAATTATATAATTTGACCTCTTCTCAGTGTACATTTATTGTTTGTAAGTATATAAAGAGTACTTGATATGATTTATTTGATACATAAGCATGAATTTAAAATCCGAGCAGCTGCTAACATGCCACCGCTACTCGCGTTTAATCACGAAAACTACCAAGGTCCAAGGAGGCGTATGTGCGGTCAATCAAAAGCTATCTGAATCAATTAAAAAGCTAGAATTTACTTAGTTGGATCCAACGTCGGTGCATTAGTTTCCACCTCGCAGGGATCCCCAGCTCCTATGTAGGAGTAGTAGGCCGCCGGCAGCCGCGGAGGCTTGGCGAGGGGCTTATCCTTTTCATCCTTGATGTAGGACTTCTCCATTGCGTCTTGAATGGCAGGCTTGCTGCAGGCGCCGCAGCGGGCCCCTTGCGATAGCTGGCGGGCCAACAACGCCGCCTGGAAGCAAACATTGCGTAAGTTATTTACCTCCAATTTCACCATTTGCTGCCAACTAAGGCAGCAAATGGTGAAATTGGAGCTATTGGAGGATATGGATATGGAAAATTGGAGGATTGGCGCAAACTGACCACCGACCACAGCCACCAGTGTTCAGAAGCGACCACATTTTATGCGTGCGATGATTAGGACGCCTAGCGGAACTAACTGAGTAAGGTTAAGCGGGGGACGGACGGACAACGGCGAGAGTTAGCGTCTTGCGTGGCGCGTAGTGGCAACCAGTGGCAAGTCGCTGAAACTGCTGTAGCGAGTGGCCGCCGTCGGTGACACGTTACTATGACGAATTTCTGGTCCAAATTCAGCAACTTTGCAAGCCGATATCTGCCAAAGCCACTATGACCTGAACTTCATAATCGGTGATCGTTCCTACCAGAGTGGGGAGCATACGCAGGCAAACACCAGCCTTTATAAAATGACGAAGGTCTAGTGGTCGCAGGCTCAAAGCCTCGCCCCTCAGTTGGCACGCCCCGCGCCCCGCTACCGCCGTTGTGTGGCATGACTTCCGCCAGCATGCTACCCGCCAGCGCGGAAATGGGATGTGATGCATTATTTCGCTGATTTAGTATGAGGGCTTACGCACTTTAATAACAAACCTTAAGTCATTAGAACTTCGACCAGGCATTCGAATGAGTGCAGTTCACAAACCTACTGTTCAAAATACGTATTCGACAAAACACGCAAGTAATCAAGTTTGAAACCTTAGGCTCCCCGAGTGCATTTGCTAGACAGCGGAGCTTTTTGTTGATTTCATTCAGCTGAAGCTCTGTATCTTCCTTCAGTTTTACAAGTTGATATAAATCCGACTTCTCACTAGCAATCTCTGTCAGGTCAAGGATAGCGCTCTGAAATCACAAGTCTTTTGTTCAATCTATAATTTAAAAAGATAAGATATCTTTATTTACAAAGAAAATTACAAACAAATAGTAGAAATAAAATAGAACTAGTATTTACAATTGAAACAATTAAGCTTACTGCAGACTTTTGCAAACAATCTACTGGTAGCTCAAATGATCCATATCAATACCAGTCGGACGTGTCCCCGCTACGCTGGCTGCATTGCCACGCTGTATGGCAATGCTGATGCGCTGCGTCAGATACTCACCAGCTCTCGGGTCACGCGTCGCTTAGACTAGACGCTCAAATATTTTTTTAAAAACATGAAGCTCGGTGCCCCACGGACCTTGGGGTCGACTTCGACTCTCGACTCCAAGGGGAGCAAATGTGTAGGCTCTGTCGAGACCTGCATATTTGCGGTATATATTTATACTTAGTTAAAATAAATAAATAATGCTAAATTGCTGAATCTTCCAAACAGCACCTACTAGCCTAGTTATATCTAGTAAATAATTGATGAACTTAGGTACCCACTTACTAAATACATTACATCTATACTAATATTATAAAGACGAAAGATTTGATTGTTTGTTTGTTTGTATTGAATAGGCTCCGAAACTACTGGACCTATTCGAAAATTTTTTTCACCATTAGGAAGCATACTTTTCAGGGAGTGACATAGGCTATGTTTTATCCCGGAATTCCCACGGGAATGGGAACTACGCGGGTGACACCGCGAGGCTATCGTCTAGTAGATAAATATATTTTATTAAACTGCCTTACTAACTATACATAGAAAACACCCAAAATATCGTTCAATGTTTATCATCAACAGCTAGTACTTTGTCCACAGTTCTTCCATCATCTGGTTTGAGCTTGTACTCGTAAAAACGAAAAAAGAAGTCTCAAAATCGTTTTTGTGCAAAATGCCATCTTATGTAGGTAAGTGATAAAAGAGTAGTTTTTGCACGAAAACGATTCAGAAAGTTAGATTTTCATTTTCCCAGTCCGGCCCGAAAAATCTGATTCATGTGCAAAAATACGTGTAGCTTGAGTCGATTCAGTTGCACGCGAGTCTAGTAGTAGGTTCGTAGTTAACCCACTTACATTCATAATGTAGTCAAAATAATTTCAAGTCAAAATAATTGTAGATTCGAAATCATCGACTTTTGACTACATTATTGCCACCGACAATGTTTACCAGCCCGGTGACACAACCCGGCGGCTTTGGCTGCTGTGTTGACTTCTAGATGTGAAGCCGCCAACATGTCGCCGACCAATCTACATACATACATTCAACCCGCCGCGCTGGGCTGAGGCGGCGGCGTTGGTTACTTTGGTGTATAGACTCCTCAACACACACCACACTTGCTTGTACTTAGAACGTTGTCGCTAACAGCCATGCACTCACTTGCCAAACACTTTCCTGTGTATGGAACTTCCCGTGACACATCCCAAGTTTCTTCTCCAGTAATTCTTGAACTTCGGCGAAGGTTTTCGCCGGCAGCAAACCGTCCAGGGAGACGATATCAGCCTGAGATACACAAATAATCCAAAGAATATCACACTCATAGAAATCACATTCACCTCATCTCAACTCAACAGCCTATATTAGTCCACAGCTGGACGCAGGCCCCTGATAAGCGCCTTATTGGATTTTATCTCCTTGGAGGTAATACCAATGATCCCCACGCCGCCGCCGGGCATGCGCGTTGGTTGCGGGCCCGGAGCCGGGCAGAACGGTTGTCACAACGACTCATCACACTCCTCACATCGCACTAATCACGACAAAACTACTGAACGGATCGGGCTGAAATTTTGTATAGACGTAGTTATAGGCCTGGAATTCAAATTCAAAATTCAAATTTAAAATTTTTATTGCGACCATATTGTACAAAAGTTGTTAAAATTAGTCAGTCTCAAATATGGACCCGGCTAGGGCACAGCAGAATAAAACATAGGCTACTTTTCATCCCATAAATCAGTTCTCATAGGAGTGTGACAACCTTATAACGTTCCCATAGAACAACAGTGAGATTTATGTAACTTCTTCACGACAAAACTACTGAACCGGATTCATTTTGTGTAGCAGTAGTTCTAGGCCTGGTATAAAACCTACTTTTCATCCCATAAATCAGTTGTCATAGGAATGTAAATAACCTTAGAACGTTCTCATAGAACTTTTCAGTAAATAAAGTTTGCTATGATGAGTCACACAATGATTTCAGCTTCCGTAGGGTCTACTAACCCTTCGTTAAGTTTGCAATGATGACAAAACTCTTGAACAAAACGGGATTCAATTTTGTATAGACGTAGTTCTAGGCCTGGTACAAAACATTTGGCTACTTTTCAGCCCATAAATCAGTTGTCATAGGAATGTAAATAACCTTAGAACGTTCCCATACAACTTTTCAGTATATAAAGTTTTCTATGATGAGTCACACAATGATTTCAGCTACTGCAGGGTCTGTCAACCTTTCTTTTTTATGAATGTAAAGTTTGCAATGATGAGTCATAATTTTTTTTTCGACTACTTCAGAATCGGCCACCCCTTCTTTTTTCAGAATGTTAGGCATGCAATGATGAGTCATACAATTTTGTCGGCTACCGCAGTATAATATAGATGTGGAGGTATGGATTTAAATTATGTACCTATAGATCCATACCTGAAATAACACATAGGCTACTTTTCATCCCATAAATCAGTTCCCATGGAATAGAAATAACCCTAAAACTTTTCTATAGATCCATAATAATTAAATCTTTATTGAATAACCAATGTTGGCTACCTTTTATTTCAAAGTACCTACTAAATCTTTTTATCATAAATGAGGAAAGCCCATATCCAGTACTGGAAAAGTACCTAAGTAGGTACAGGCTGTTGATGATGCGGTACCAGAGAAGTTTGCTTACCTTATCCCGAAGCCTGTCCAACATCTCATCGCGATCTGACTTCTCCTCCTGCAGCATTTCTATACATGACAGTATACCCTGAAAGATGCACCAATATTTTAGAGACCAAAAAATCAATAGCTTTAAATTACATATAATAGGTAGATGATATAGTACGAAATCTCGCGCTTTTTCGAGCTATATGGCGCGCTTAGAGCTTTCAAAAGTCACAGGTGGCAAGAATAGTTTTTTTTAAATAAAGTTAACTTTCTGAATGACTACGTGAAAACTAGTGGGTTGGGGTGGTCTCCGCATATACTTCGGGTTACCACGGGGGGAGGGGTAAAACATTGGTGACGTTGTATGGGTACGTTAAACAGTTTACCTGCACATCGTCATTCAGCAGACTTTGCCCGGACTCGAGTTCACCGTGGCAGTGTGTCGTCATATCCAGCATTTCCACCAGCTCATCGTACTTGGAACCTAACTCCTTCAAGGCTGGGATGGCATAAACAAAAAAAACAAAGAAAATGACCTTATTCTACATGTTCTGACTAGACCTACTGTTCTGATCTATTGAGTAAGTTCTGCGTGTTAGTTTTCATTGGCAGATATTATACTGATTTACCCTGATCTTTGTTATCTATTTTATTTTAAATTATTTTGGCTCTAGTTTTTTCATATCATTGTATAACCTCTCAGGTGGCAGTTCATAGCGCGCCGCTAAGGCCATTGCGTGGCAGGGCTTCCGCCAGCATGCTGGCCGCCAGCGCGGAAATGGGATGTGGTGCATTATTTCGCTGATTTCTTGATTATTATCTAGTAATACCTCGTATCATTTATATATTTGGATTCTCCATGAAATTTCCTACAAAACAGCATGTAAATATTCTGATGTTGTATAACGTAACCACAGAAATCTTAATAACTTGTTATTCAGATTTCTGTGAACGTAACTAATGAGGTTGATTAAAATTAAATTATAATTGCGTAATAGTGGTAAAATATTAAAATATTTCATTTTTTTTATTTGTGTTCCATTGTATTTTAGCTAAATTATGTATTTGTCCATTCTTAATAAATAAATATTTAAACATTTGCTACGAGAATTATTGCAAAACTCAAAACAACACAAATCATGGTAAATAACACATTATTAATGACTTTAGTAACCTAACTTAGTTCTTTATTCCATCAGAGGGCTGAGTTCGGAGATTCGATACTAACGACTTTACGACGAAACGTTTAATTTTTTTATGGGATACCTAGTACAGTACCCGGTGATAAATATTGCACATCGACCTTTGGAAAGAGAAAATCGGCTAATTTCGGTGATGTCTCCGTTGCGCGAAATACTAACAGTGCGGTATCTAATAACACGTAGAACTTACTCCAGTTCCCAGTCACACTAATATTATAAATGCGAAAGTTTGGATGTATGGATGGATGGATGTTTGTTACCTCTTCACGCCCAAACAACGGAACCGATAGGGCTGAAATTTTGCATACAAATATTTCTTATCTCGGAATCAAACATTGGGTACTTTTTATCCCATAAATCAATTCCCATGGGATGGAATTCTGGAATGGGATGGAATCATGGAATTCTTCTTTCACAGAAACAAAGCGTGCGAAACCGCGGGCAGATACTATGTATGTATTGACGAAATATTGGCATGTTATCTATCACTTATCACGTTCGTTATTAATGACCTTCGTGTTATGAACCATGATAGTTTGAAAAGTTATTACTATACTAGCTGCGCCCCGCGTGGAAATCATATAAATTTCAGAAATTAATTGCGGTTCCTAGTTTTACAAAAAATCCTTAGTTCATTATTTACTTTATAATTTTATACCGAGGTTAAGCGAATCGAACCAAGGAATAATAATTTTCCAGAGAAACCTTGGCACTCTTTTTAACCCCCTTTTTAAAAATTAGATTTACCTATGTGTTTATTCTAGAACGTAAACTCACATACCAAACATCTAAAACAGGTACTTATGTAGTGGCGGAGATGCGTGGTAACAAACATAATATACAAACTTTCGGATTTATAACAGAACCTGTCATCCGTTGACGTCCGCCATCTTGAACATGCGCATCTGAGTAACCACATGGTGGTTTTGCTCAGACAGGGGTTGGCGACATCCCTCCGAGTTTATAAATCATGATTTCCCTGAATTTTTGTATGCGAAGCCCTATGTTTTATTAATTTCCTTTGAACATGATGAAATAACCTTCATATTTGCATTGATAGATAGGAGTAATATTTTCAGTATAGGTTTATTGATGTGATTTGTCCAGCATTATTTATTATTTATTTATTTGTTATTTATTATTATTATTATTGATAATCATTATGTAAGAAGTTTGGTTACCTTGCTGTGCTGAACCGTTGGACTCGAACTGAATGAGTCCGTCCCGAAGGTCAACTCGGACTTGCGACAATTGACCGTTGAAAGCGTCGATCTGAGCATGAAAACGTTATGGTTTTAACTTCTTCTAACTATTGAGAGAGAGAGAGGGAGATAATATTTTTATTTACCTTAAAACTACTATACGTATTTTACCTCATCATTATGTTAAACGAAGGAATTTCCAAAAATTTATTGGCCAGTTTGTGATACCTGTCATAAGCTTTTTTTTAACCCGGCCAGCATGTGGTCAAAAAAGTTTCATTAGGTATGTGGCAGGGTATGCCCTACCCAGACTATAATGCACTCTTTTGTAGGGTTTTGTTCGAAATATTTATTTTCAAGCTTAGGGTTGTTGAAATAAACTATTTTTAGTGAAGTAAATGTATAATATAAATGTTTTAGTTTGTATAGTGTAGGCAGAGATAAAGAGCAACTTCGCATCTCTGCTTAAGTACCTATACAAAATAAAACTTTTACGGAGACATTAAAAAAAGCTTATGATAGGTATCACAAACTGACCAATTGATTTTTGAAAATTCCTTCGTTACATAATGGATAGAATAGGTGCTGGCGCTGATTTGGGCCGGGTGCTGGCTTAAGACTAAATTAATTAATACTACCAAATAGTTACAAAATATATTTGTAGCAGCGTTCATGGCAAATACTGCCCTTCACTCAGCGTTGTGGTGGATGCACACTGGAGTGTCTGATCAGCGCTGATTTTCAGTGAAGACCAGAAGGATTGTGTCACGTCACGATCGTCGGGTGAGTGTTGTTATTGTAAGATTAATAAAAAAATAATAAAATCATGATAGTTCTTTTGCTATTGTATAGAAAAAATGATCCCGAGATATTATAAATGTAAAGAAAAATATAGTTTTTCTTTAAGTAATTTAAATGTTCTCGCACATCAGACTTTACTTAACTGTCAAAGTCATCACTGACAGACACACAATCACTTAGTAATCTGTGGTCAAAGGAAGCGTCTCGAATCTGTCGTAGCCAGCGTTGCCAGATCTACTGATTTAGCAGTAGATCTACCTGCTTTTTGAACCATCTACTGATCTACTGATTTATTTCTAAAATTTCGTGAAATCTACCTGATTTTTCCCGAGCGCCAATGGCTCCGTGTCTATTATGTAAGCTGTCACTTGTCAGTGTCACTTCACAAGCCAATGAAATTTTCACCAATCCGGTTCGTCACAATACTGACAAAATATGAATGAAATTGAAGAGTTTGTTTTGTTCGTTCGTTTCTTCCACTTCTAGTAAACATCTGTTGTGTGTTCCTATCTTTTTAGAATTGATTGGTCGGTCCGTTCGTTCTTCGATAAACTTTTGCCATTGTTGCCATATCTACTGATTTAGCAGTAGATCTTGTAAATGGATTATTACACTTCCTACGAGTAGATAGATCTGCTTGATTTTTGTAGAGCCACTGATTTATTTTGTAAAATTCGAGAAATCAACCAGCTTTTCCTGAGAGAGATTCAAGGCCAAGGCATAAGGCCTTGTGACTACAAAAGAAATTAAAAATGCAATTTCACTTGGTGTTCATACGATTCATGGCAAGATTTGTTTATTTTCAAGGGTACTGATCAGGTTTTATCAGGTAAATTAATATTTAAAAAATAGACACCTAGCATCCCTCTTTCTGTGATGAACATAGTTTGTTTTTCTTGAAACGAACAACGGAACACCATTGTACACGTAGGTAGGTAACTAGGTATAGTTACCTACCCCAAAAAATGCCATGAGTATTTTACTTTGCAACTTAGGTACTTTGATGAATGCCATCATTGAAAAGTGAAACACAAACACTGGACAAACATACAAAAAACTGAATCAAAATCGGTTCATCCGATAGGGAACTATAATTATAGTTTCCTAGCGGATGAACCGATTTTATAAAAAACCTTACAGATACCTACCGCGCATTATTCGTGTCAAAAGCTAGAAATTTGTAGTTTTTTCAAAATCTACTGATTTTTTCTTCAAGCTACTGATTTTTTACGTGACTTTCTACTGATTTTGTCAAATTCGATCTGGCAACACTGGTCGTAGCCATTACGAGGGAAAATCCTGTTGCTGAAGATAAATTGTGAATTTGGAATCGATATTGTGAATAATAGTATTAAATGTCGTTTCTTTCATTACAGGTAAAATTTGTTTGCTAAACGCTTTTCTATGTGAACTTGATAATGTGAAACTAACATAATAAAACTTTCATTACAGAGAAACTCAATTGTGTTTTAGTTCACAATTAAACCAACAAATCACATTTTAAATAAATCTAAAAAATGTTGTAAATATTAAGGAGTTTGTAGTCGGTTTAAGTATTTTCTTAACAATCAAATTATGACTATGTCGTCTGATCACCCGCCGGGAGCTGTTACTTCATCGTTGAGCCTCTGTAGATGGTTTGATATCAGGGTAAAGTAGCAAAGGTATAAGTAAAATAACTCATATCAGCATTAGCGCGAATGGACTTTGCTCCCTTTATTTATTTATTTATTGTGATATATCTCACCTTCTCATACTCACTCTCCAGTCACGAGAAACAAACTTTAACGTATAATAAACTTTAACGTAATCACAAAACTTTTTATATATTTCTCGAAATAGACGTTGCAGAGAGTTGCGGATTTCACCATTGTGTAGAGAATTTTCTTTTCTTTCTTGTGATATATCTCCCATTCCTCTACCCCTCCCACTTCCTTTCCCATAACGGGGAACAAACTTTAACGTAGACCTTTGAAGCACATGTTACGATGATACGAGAGTTCGGCGTAGCAAGCAAAATACTTCAACCCGCACCCACTTTCTTACTACACACTTAAAGTTATTTCGTAGACCATCGTAGCACGTGCTACGGATGGATCTTTATTAAGTTACCAGAATCTATTATAGACCTCATTGGTAATTTATTTATACAAAAATTGTACAATAGGTTGCTTGACAGATGTTTCTATAGTGTAAATGAAAATTTTGAGTAGAATAATTTATTGTGTTTTATATACGATTTTAAATAACTATCTCATTGTTAACTACTTATCTTCGATTGTATTATTCTTGATTATTTTCATTATTAATTATTTTAACGGTTTGAATCACTGCGATTGAATATCTACACACCTGCTTGCGGGTTGAATACGTTTGTCATCAAGAGTGATGACAAACGTATTCAACCCGCATAGTCATAACTAGGGTTGCCACCTTTTTTTTGAGCAAATAGAGTACATTTACCTTGCAAGGGGTAAAAAAAAAGGACAGCATGTAAATATATAGTACTATTTACTAACTTTTTTATATACATATTTTTAATTGCTTTTTGCAATATTTAGCAAATATTTATCAGTGCTGAATACTTTCAAAGCATCTGAGCAATCTATGTCCAGATTAAGGTAGGTATATCAAAAGTTCGGCATTCAGAGAAAATACTCGCTCTGTAAATGCTGAAGTGGCAGGAACGGAAAGTAAAAATGAGACAACTTTATACACATTGGTAAACTCATTAGTACTAAGTATTTTTTGCCATTTCTGTGACTTTGACTATATATAAAATTCGTTACAGTTTCTGAAATGTGCAAGTATCTCATTTACAGAATTTATTTCTTCATATAGGTCATTCATGTTTACATTTAGTTTCTGCAGTTTTAAATTTTCAACTATATGAACAAAATTATCATATTTAACACTGTCTTTTAAATTTATATTACTTAATGGATAGAGCCAATTGGTCTCACTGTAATCAAACCATTTATCCAAGTATGCTAAGGCCTTTTCCAGAAATAATGTGAAATTTCTATTAATTTTATTACCTACTTACTTCCGGTGCAGAAAGATCAATTTCTTTAATTTTTTTACTTGTTTGATATCCAAAGAAGAGATCTTTTTTTCATTTGGTTAAATCGTTTTTGAAGTTATTCATAACACTGTATACATCCAAACCTGTTATTGTATTCCCTTCTAATAATTTAACCGTTTTATTGAAGACAGTCAAAATGTGGCTGCAAAATTGTAAATAAATTTCAATTAAGTCATAGTTATTATCGCCAATGTTCAGCAATAACAGGTTTTTTAAAACCATCGGGCAGTCTTCTTCTAAGCTGAGAAAATAACATTTTATGGGATTCCAATTAATCAGTATTGTATCAACACATGGCAACAGAGAGAGCCATCTAGTTCCTACATGGCGCTTGAGTTCATGAAAATGTCCATCAACTGATTCTATAAATTTTTTAAATTCTTCTCTCCGAACAGCTGAATGTGAAAAATGGGCGTAAATTTTGAGAATAACATTCTCAATATCATGTTTCATGCAATTATGCACTATATGAGCATGACAATTTCCCTTGATCATAAATCTAATATGTATTTGTAAATAAAGAATGGTTGATTCCAAAATTGGCATTAGTGTTGTCAGCACTTAGCCCGGTTATTTTATCAAAAGGTAATTGGATATGTTCAAAAAGTTGAAAAGCCAAATATAGTATTTTTGCGTACTTTATTGTTCTCATAAAGTATATAGTACGTTAGCCCGAAATATAGTACAATACTATAATATATAGTACGGGTGGCAACCCTAGTCATAACGCCCGTAGCACACCTCCGCTGCGGAACCATAACAGCGGACCCGCATTAATTTTGCCATGTCTTGTCCGTATGTAGGAGAAGCGGAACACTAGTGAATCTGCCTCTTCTAACGCATAGATTTGACTATGATTCTATCTCTTTCCCCGCGGTTTCGTCCTGCTCCGACGTCAGCCACGCCTCCGCTATTTTGTTGCGGTGCCGCGTTGTTTTCGCATGTGTTTGTGGAAGTCGACAAAAATAAATAGCGGAACAATATTTTTTTTCATAAAATGGACGTCGATTTTACAGAATAATTACTTCAAGAGGTCAGAAATAGACTTATTTTCTATTTGTCTTTTTCAAAGTTAGAGCCACAATAATATTGCTTCCTCCTCTGTCTGGACTCAACTGACTCGCGTGACGTTCCGACGACGCCCAGTTCCTCAACTCAAACTACACTTGATCGCAGCGGAATTCATCCAGCGGTTCCGCTACTCCTATTCCGCAGCGGAGGTGTGCTACGGGCGTAAATCTGACATGTGCCTGTAATAATGTATTAGGCAAATAAATAATTTGATTTGATTTGGACTGGCGGCAACGGTAACGAGATTTCACGCCTGTGTAGAGTTTGCGAGACATTGATCGCGAAAGTAGAGAAGATGGCCCGAGTCTTAGAGTTACGGTGTCCTCCCCCTCTCTGCGGACTTCACGTAACCCCAGAACATACCATTTAATGTTCTCTAACTCCACTTCCAACTGCGCTAGATGATGGTCAAACCTCAGAGTTCTTCCGTTAAACGTCGGGAGGGTCAGTTTTATGAGTAGTGACGGGTAGCCTAATGTAGCCCGGGGATTCCTAGCACCCCCTGCCCAGCCGTTACCGTGGCCGCTACCATGACCAGGAATAGCGAGGTGGCCGGGAACTGGGGGCCATTTCTTTTTGGCTGTATTCATTTGAAGGCTAATGCCCATAATCTCCACTCTGAGCATGCGGGTTGGAGATAGCAGTTCGATGGTGGAGTTGGTCTACAGGGGCGTTGCTGCCCGCCCCCCGGTGTATGTCACTTAGTCGCCTCTTACGACACCAACAACGGGGAGCGTGGGGGTGGTGCAAATTCTAGGCCGGCACCACGCGGCCAGTCCAACACATTCGCCCCGTATTAATGAAAAATCATCTAACCTGCGAAGTCATACCAGCATCTATATCAGCATGTTGCTCGGCACGTTTGTTGATAAGTGCCGTGAGGGTTTTAATACGATCGTCCACTTCACAGACCAGTGCCGCTTGTTGAGCTGAAAATATGTGAAACTTGTGAACAAAAGCAAATTAGCCGACGAAAAATCTGGAATAAGGAATAGGGATGTTCAGATAGAAAGCCGAGCAAAACATATTATGCTGTCTAGTTTGTATCTGATTTTTCCAGCTGAGCTGAATATTTTCAAGTACCTACCAATAAATATACATCCATAATAAAATAAATGACTAAATAAGACAATCTCTGCTTGGTTGCTATAGATGGCAATCTTCGATGACATCTAGCCCCAATCTGATGCTGCTTGATGCTGGGTGAATTGTCCAATATTATGCTTCCCTTCAGGGATCGTCGTCGTTCGATATTAGAGTTTTTTCTCAGTTGTTTTAAGCTTTTACGAATGATGAGCTTACCAGTCTTATTGATGGTTCTTGTTGTCTGGTCCGCTGTTTTTTGAACCAGTCCACCCCGGGCGAGAATGCTCTTGGACAAGGCTGCCTGCACGGCATTCAGCGCCACGCTGAAAGAAGGCAAGGCACACTAATATGCACAATCGTATTGTGGCTCTAATGTATATAAATTCTTGAAAAATTGTTTAAAAATATGATATAATAAATACTGAACATGTATAAATACACGTTTTTATCTTAATTGTACCTTTAGTACCTGGAAATCAATCCGAGTCTAAGTTAGTCCAACTACATAGATAGACTAACCTGTAAGTATGTCCGAGTCTATACCTACTCAGATTGATTTCCAGCATTGCTAGGCCACTGTACTACGGGGATTACCCTACTGTTGGGTGTACTTTTACTTTCGCATTTCCCAGTCTTATGCTTCTCGCATTCCGTAAACCCTGCTACTTTGACGATGTTGTCAACCCGTCTTGCGGAAGGACAACCCATTTTGCCATATATGTATGCAATGATTGATGTCACGATAGTTGTCATTGAGCCAACTTTTGTTAATAAATGTTATAGTAGAAGTACGAGTGTGACAAATATCAAAATCACGTAAATATGGGAGCCGAGAGGACAAAGAGAAACTGGTCTCCCTCGTGGTCCTACTAGTACCTAGAACAAAATAATAGGAGCACGAGAAAACGGCGGCATATACGGATGCAAGTAAAAGTGTTTATCCTCACGTCATCTGCGGGTGGGTCACGTAGTCAGCGGGCTTCGGCTTGCCCACGGGCTTAGACACGCTCTTCTCCCGCGTATCCTTGGAAGCCCCGCTCGCCGTGCTCATTGTTGACCTTATCCCGAAAATAGAGGACTTTTGGGCCATGGCGTTTCTTTTAGTTGATTTAGACATCGAGCTTGAGGTGCGTCGGATTTCCGGCTGTTCCTGAGGAGAGAAAGTACGAGTATCTTGATTTAGTCTCCTGAGAAATTCAGTTCAACTATGTACTTTATTTATGCCACAGCGGTCCCGAGACGTACAAATTGACGAAATCAAAATAAAAATCAAAAACTCTTTATTTCCATAAATACAATAAATGTACAATTAGAAAAGGTCAAATTATAAAACTAAACACTGACACGGAAATAAAGTGATATTTTTTATTTCTGTCACTTCGGTATGTAGACTAAAGTAAAGTAGCGACGAAGAATCCTTTAGTCTGTTAGTTGTTATTTTTCGAGCTGGAGCAAAACTCGTCCCAAGCATTTTTATCGTCTAGAATTCTAGATAATCTGATAATTTGTAGTAAGCCTTTTTACAAAGGACCCCTCAAACTCAACTGATGTAAGAGTCCACTAAGAAAACCTACCAAAGAAAGGGCAGGAGGCCAGGAGCTACCAGACCCGCGATCACGGTGTGGTGAGGCACGGTATTACGGCTCAAACGTTAGCAGTTGAAACGTTAGGATGCGCGTGCACAGGCCGGCATCGGACAATCCACAGACAAGTGCGTCCACAGATCGGCAATCCGAATGACATCATTCGCATTAAACGGAAAAGTTTCCTTCAAGAATCCTCGCCGGCATTGCCGACAGTCCGCTCCGTGCTGTGCGGATCTTTTATGTCAAACCATTGGGGCCAGTGCGGATTGTCCGAGGCCGGCCTGTGAACGCGCACCTAACGTTTCAACTTTTATAAATTACAAAATATTTTCTCGCAAGTTGTGGTGAGAAGTTGTATGTATAACTCGAGGGCAATATTTTTCGTTTCGTGCCTTTTAAATCACTCACTACCTCAGCAGCAGTCTACTTGAGAGTCGCTCGCAACGCTCGTGACTCTATTCTAGACTGCTTCGCTAGCTCGGGGTTTAGTATCAGCACATTCAATAAAAAATCGTTTAGCCCACATGTTGAACAAATAACTATTATCTTTATTTAATTTGAGCCTTTTTCAACCTTTTCTTAAACTCTTCATACCTAACAAGGGTGCGGGGGCATTCTCTATTGATGCAGCTTTGCATGACAAGTTAGATATTTAATACGTTACCAATGGAATGTAAGGACTTGTCAATGAAATTGTTTAAAAATAGACTGACTCATTGTTTTTATAGCGTGGTGGAATATTTTAATTTTATGCAGACAAGACACTTTTAATTTAATTCTTAATCATTATTATGGTAGGGTTATTAATATTCACACACCAGTTTAAAACTAATGGTAATATTGCATTGATGGCCACTACTGATACAATAACAGCATTGTGATATTTGACATGTTCTCTGTGAATAGATGATTCTATTCATTATTTTCTAGGTAGGTACTAAGCACGGCTCAAGCTTATTTAAATTATCCAATACGCAATTGCGTGTTTCGTTTCGGCCACTATTGTTACTATACACCGAAAAAGAGTACCAATTTGCACAAAAAAAAAACCAAACACATTATTGCGTTTGGAGAATTGAAATAAGCCTCCTGGGCGCGTGCTACCTTAAATTGTAATGAAATGTGGCTCTTTTATTATCTGTCGGCCAGGACGACTCATCAATTACATGGACTAACAAAGTAATAGTAGAGTCGAGAGCGCAGCGAGCATGCCGCGATTGGCAATCCCAGCTCGCTGTTCACTCGCCTTGAAATCGCTCGCGTATCGCCAGTGTGTTCATCAATCAAAAGTTTTCCAACTAGGGACTTACTGATATTGTAAATAAATAAACAATGCTGGACAATTTACAAAGCATTATCTAGCCCCAAGCTAAGCAGAGCTTGTGTTATGGGTACTAGATAACTGGAACTTAATACAATATAGATATATACATCGATAGATATTTTTTATTATACATAGAAAACATCCAGAACGCCCTGGACAAATGTCTGCAGATCGTACAAACATTTAGCATTTCATTTAGCTCTGCTTACCATGGGGCTAGATAATGCTGTGTGAATTGTCCAGCATTATTTATTTATTTTATTTATTTATTTGTCCCGAGGCGGGAATCGAACCCGCAACCTCCTGCGTCGCAGGCAGACCTTCGCCCGCTGCGCCACAGAGGTTGTAAAGACCGGCCTAGACTTAAGAACCCAAGTTTGTTTGTCCTTGTACCGAAGTTGTTTAATCAATTAATAAATTTATGAAATCAAACATGGTTGCGATACCTCTTCTGAATCGACAGAATCGGATGAATCGTCTGAGTTGAAATGCTGCATCTTGACTGCACGTCCCTTCATCCTGGAGGATTTCCATGAAGCATCCTTGGTTGCCATATCGGAGAGGAGACCCGCCATTCGTTTGATAGCTTCCTCCGCCGCCTGCACTCTGGCGGTCACCTAAATATAATTAATAGAATTAAAATTATAGATCCAAGTAAAATCTGTAGATATGGCAGGTACGTTTTCCCAGCATTTATTAGCCCCGCAAGTTGATATTGCGATTGGCGGCCATCTTGGTGACGTAGTCGACGTCGCACCGTCAGTACCGTTCGCAAGGTCAGCCCGCGCTTACGTGCTTACGCGCATCGAGTACTTGTTATAGCTTTTTGTTTTTGTTATTCTGTTTTATTGTTATTTTTGAATTTTTGAGTTAATTAACAGTCGTGCTCGTGAAATGATAATTAAAGTGGACAATTATTTTTTAAAAGAGAAAGAAGACTATTCAAAATATAAACTGTGCCTTAAAAAGTGCTTCGAACACTACTGAGGACATTTTAATGTCGAAGCAACTAGTAATAGACATTTTGAATATTTTGCTAAATTCTACCAAAGTCACGGAACGTGTGGCCTGGTTTAAATACAAATATCCCATAACCCTAGCTTATTTACTTTTTATTACATTTTTTGCTATCTGTACTTTTTTGCGACGGGTGACGTCACGCAGCTGTTATTGTGACAATGTTCCATCGCAATATCAACTTGCGGGGCTTACACTCAACCACTGGCCTGTGTAACAAACAACTACACGCAAACACTCGGTCACAGTTACATTTCCAATCTTGTGCAATTATTATTTATTTTATGCGAATACTTAGGAGAATTTATTTGGCACATAGAAAATTTACGTCACACTATTATCACATCACACTAATATTATAAATGCGAAAGTTTGGATGGATGGATGGATGTTTGTTACCTCTTCACGCCAAAACTACTGAACGGATCGGGTTGAAATTTTGCATTCAGGTAATTCTAATCCTGGAATCTTTTTATCCCATAAATCAGTTCCCATGGGATAGAAATAATCTCAAAACGTTTCCATAGAAACAACGCGTGCGAAGCCGCGGGCAGAAGCTAGTAATAGAATGTAATAATTACAACTTGTATTTACACTTTTATATCTATTTCTTACTTTTAAATCTATTTCTTAAAACTCTATACGCCGTCACTCTTACTACCAAATTACCAATACCAAGTCTTAGAATTAAAACCTGGCGTTCTCACAAACATGTTCGTGACGATGTGCAGAACCTGTGGTTCATGCAGTGTCATGTCAGTGAAAAACAAATAACCCTGTTTAATCGTAAAAACATCATCCAAATCGGGCCGTTACAATACAGCCGAACATTAGAACGTCCTCCTCGTTTTGAGGTCGGTTCAAAAGTATGAGAACTTTTTAATTTTAAGATAATTGGCTGCCTTACTTACCTTACTTCTATACTAATATCATAAAGAGGAAAGATTTGTTCGTTTGTTTGTTTGTATGTTTGTTTGTATTGAATAGGCTCCGAAACTACTGAACCGATTTGAAAAATTCTTTCACCGTTAGGAAGCTTACTTTTCAGGGAGTGCATTTTATCCCGGAATTCCCACGGGAACGGGAACTACGCGGGTGAAACCGCGAGACGATCGTCTAGTTCGCAAATAAAACTATTTGATTCAAATATCCAATATCAAAGTGCTTTTTTCCTTTAGACCTTACAGGACTCTTGGACACGTCACTAAATTCAAATTACAAATCTAAGTAAAACTAGGAAATGATGACTTTGATTTTTTGTTCACTTTAATCTTTTTCAGGTAAAGTAATGAAGCGAATAAGAAACCTTTACCTTGTTAGGGTGTTAATTTGATCGATTGATTGATCAACAGTGCGGAGCGGGTGGAACTAGAAACTAGTAGGAATTAATAAATTATTGAACACTTTATTGTACCAGTACCTTATACCTGTATACATAAATAAAAGTTATATCTAAATGAGAAATAGACTTAGTACAAAAGGCGACCTTATCGCTGAGAGCGATTTCTCCCAGGTAACCTTGGCAACCAGTTATTTAATTGAACGTGTCACCTGCATGGCCTCCATGGTACCCGTCAACGAAGCACTGCCTTTAGCGAGTTCATCCCTCAGGGTACGATTATCTGGCATCGAAGGTAACGGGATCGGAGACGCCTTCTCCTCGAGAGCCCTGACCGCTGCCTCCAGCATCTTGAACTGAGACAACGTCACCACCGGGATGCTGCCCGCGCGAGATCTGGGTGCGCCTGTAGGGTAACGAAATGGCTTTAAGGCGCTGCCTCCACGTACACTAGCGCCGCCACCTATTTATCTAATTATTACGTTTAAGAAAGAAATTTCCAAAAATTACGTTAGCCAGTTTTTAATACCTATTATAAGGTTTTTTTTAATGCCTCTGTAGTAGTTTTATTTTGTATAGTTTAGACAGAGAATCGAAAATAGAGTTTGGTGGCCACCAAGGGCAACTTCGTTTCTCTGCCTAAACTATACAAAATAAAACTATCATAGAGGCATTAAAAATAGGTATCATAAACTGGCTAACGTAATTTTTGGAAATTCCTTTCTTAAACGCAATAATTAGATAAAATAGGTGGCGGCGCTAGTGTGAGAGCAGGCAATTAATCTAAAACCCTCCTGTTTTCGAAAACCGCTAAAAATGTCGTTTTTCGTCTAGCTATATATATATAGATATATAGATAGAATGCTTTTGACTATGTTGATTCGGGTTACTTTTTCTTAAAGCTATTGAAACAAGCTATAAAACTAGGTATAGATGGTTTTGTATTTATTTTATGTAAACAGATCTTTCTCTCATAACATAAAGCTCAAAACCAAAATATTTTGAAGTGGGACATTATGTTCCACTTCGATGTTTATGAGATAATGCAATATAATACAATTATTCTATTGCACACCAAGATAAAGAAAAGCAGAAGAAGAAAACACAACGGGAGACCAACGTTGACTGCTAGTAATCTCCTCCTAGCCGAATATCGACCACGGCGGCCAATCTCACCGGAGATTAGCCAGATGCGCAGGACATATTATAGTGCAAAGTGTGTGCGCAAACACAGGTGCACTCTCTCCTCATTCTCATAATCCGATGGAACGACAGATCGACACGACCGGTGAAAGGTCAGGCGCAGGACCAACGGCTTAACGTGCTCTCCGAGGCACGAGGGTGTAACACCGTCAACTTCCTGTCTGCTACTGTGAATTTTCCTTGCTAGAAAAACCCCAATAACAACTATTGGCCTGAACCGCCCGGGATTCGTACCTAGGACCTTATAATCAGCGGTTGAACAAGCTGACCGCTAGACCAACGAGGCAGTTGCTGGTGCTACCTTACTATAAGCAATCTAATTATAGGTTTCCACCAGTGATACTTCAGTTTTCTAACCCCTTTTTTTACAAAAATATCTTTGATTCGCGAGTATTACTCACCACGCCGTGAAGCTGGTAGGTTTTCAACTGAAACACAAAACAAGTAAATTAAACAAAGACCTTAAATCCCTGAAAATTTAAAGGCCTGTTCAGAGCTCCCGGGTTTCGCTACCCATGAGCGGTAGCGGTAAGTTGCGCTTACATTTCGCGGTCGGTTTCGCGTGGTCCGCGGTAACCTTTCAAGTATTTTAGTGACCATAGGCTGCTCTCAGCTGCTCTGCAGGACCGTGTGGAGTGGCACATGAATTTGGAGATCTATACCCAGCAGTGGGTGAAGTCGGGTTGCGGATGATAATGATGATGAGGCTGCTCTGGCTCGGCCACGTGCTACGAATGGCGGGGGATCAGTCAGCAAAACGGACTTCCCTTGAAGCGCCAGTCTGGCGACTCAGATACAGGTTTCCGCCTGTATCTGGACGAAGTGGAGAAGGTGAGAAGGTCCTTCGTTCACTTCAAGTCTTCGCACCGGACTGGAAGGAGGCGGCGCAGGACAGAAGCCGGCGGCGATCTTTTGTGTCGGACGCAAAGACCCACTTACCGACTGACTAAGTGTGTGTAGGATTTAGGTACCGCACACCCCACTCGGATTTCGTAATATCCGTGCAAAAAGAGAAGCCTCTTAGGAGTTGGGGTCGCGCGGGTCGCGCATGCGCCTATTTACTACTTTTGTTGCGCTGACAACACTGCTCTGTCATTGCGAGTACGCCAACTGTTTTCATCAGTATTCGGGTAATCAGTAATCCTAATTTTAGATCACTGTAACACAAGGACGGTTCTCTTTTTGCACAGACTAGCATTTTGGATAGCAAATACCGCGTTCGCTGGAACAGACCTTTAGTTAGAGTCGTACATGATGTCTCCGATATTTCGCTGACCAGTAAGATAGGTAGTGAATAGACTTCTCTCATTTAAGGCGAATAGTAGAGTGGATAGTGGCGCCACCACTATATATTTAATTTAATCATTAAGTTATACAAAGGAATTATCAAAAAATCGGACCGCTGGTAGACGATACCTATCACAAGCTTTTATTTAATGTATCTGTAATAGTTTTGTTTTGTGTTATTCAATCAAAAACCTTGTTTGGAGAGCTTGGTGGTCACCAATAGGAACTAAACTCTTGAAACGAGTATCTGCCTAACTAAATAATACAGTACAAAACTATTAAAGATACATTTAAAAAAAGCTTATGATGGATATCGTCTACGCGCGGTGCGATTTTTTGATAATTCCTTTGTATAACGTAATTATATAATTAAATATGTAGTGGCGCCACTATCCACCCTACTATTCGCCTTAACCAGACGGTAAAATCAGTTTTAACGGGATATTTATCATTACCATGATTTGTGGTCCTTTGGGCCAAAAACGCGTTGTTTTAGGAAGCGCTTTTAGCAGTGGACGCAAATTTGTGTGAGCTGAGGGGGTGGGTAAATGAGTTTTCCTAATTGAGGCACAGTTGCAAGCATTATAGTTTATTGTAATCATAGATGTAACATTGCAGGAATTTACAGGTGAGTCGTTACATTATGTACCTGCATAATAAAAATCGCAATATAGAAAAAGAGAATTGTATAGGTACTTATATAATACAGAATTAAAACGTACAGATTATACAGACGAAAAATATGGAACAAAGCAATATCTAAATCAATAAAAATGAATCCCTATTTCCCTTGGTCACTTCAGGGCATTGATGTAGAAAAGGGGAAGATGAGGCACTAGCTTCTCGAAACCGGCAGGCTCAAATGAAGTCCAATTGTGTGCTCTCGCCGCAGTCATAGTAGGACCGGCGGCGCGGGCGGATGTGATTCCTACGTGCTTGCTACGACGTACTGACTGTGTTTTACTGACTAGAAGACTAAAGCAATGCCTTCGTGTTCGTTCACAAGGTGTACAAATAGCTCAAAAACCAAAAACAAAGCCCAAGGCATCACTTTTCACGCGTAAGTACACCAAAGAATTTAGTTTTTTGATTAATTTACTGCCTTTTTTCGCCATTTGCAGAGAGGGATAGAAATATACGAAACATAAGTGTGTAAACAGAGATAGCAAAAGCCTTATTGCGAGTCGAGTCGTTCTTCAACTCGTACCATCAATTTTGTCCCAACTGGTGTGAGTTGACAAATCGTAAAGATGATAGGTATTATTTTCAATCTGCAACTCGCATCACTCTTTGTTTCTATTGAATTTATACGTCGAGTACAATCACAAACTCTATGTGGAACCTCTATCATTTGTATTCATTTCACATTATTTTATGTACAAAACACAAAATAAATATACCTCTTGCCTATTATTTTACTAACTTTTTTTGGTTGACTGTACTAAAATTCAAATTACTAACGAAGCGTATAACATTTTTACGATTCGTCCGCTCATACCAGTTGGGACAAGATTGATGGTGTGGGTTAAAGGAACGACTCTACTATTGTACCTACCGTAACTCGGGGAAATCCCGAATTTGTTTTATTATACCTAGTGGGGTCGTACCAGAGATTAATATAGTTGTCTCTGTCTCACTTCGGTCTTAGGTACATCTTGCCATCTTTGTTGTTCTTTATATTGCACAGGACTGGAAATGTAACTGTGAGCGTATGTGTTTGCGTGTAGTTGTAACACAGGCCAGTTGTTGAGTACGCGCTGGGAGAACGTAACCCATCTTCCCTTTTCTACATCAATGCTTCAGGGCATCACGCGTGAACAGCTGTACCAATTTCGCTAATTCTTTTTTGTTGTGTTTGTTATTGTCAGGAGAAGGTTCAGAAAGAAAAAGTTAAGAAAATTGCGCGGAACATTAGAAACATAAATTTCCACGCGGGCGAAGCCGCGGGGACCAGCTAGTAAGAAAATAAAATAAAATCAAATATCACGGGATAACCTGTTACCGTGCCGAAATATAGGAAAACTCAAAACACCTTAAATTATTATTATTATGGTAATTAATATAAGTACCGGTTGTTTTTTCGTGAACACAGAAACAAAGAATACTCACAAAATTAATGAACATACTCACCAACCAAGACCTTGTCTTTGTCTGAAACAAGAAAATTTAATTTGTTACCTATCTTACCTCTGATATAATTTATGACAAATACATACGAAATATAATTTGAAATTAACCTGTAACTGAAATAAAGGTCTCCTCAATCGGTGGCTTGTCTTTCCCTTCTTTTTCTCTGACAGCCTTTTTCATTTTTCTCTCTTTTTCTTCCTTTTCTCGTCCTGTCTTTTCTCTTTCTTGCCCCGTCTTTTCTTTTTCTCTATCTGTTTGTTCTCTTTTTCGCCCTATCTTTTCTTTTTCTCCTTCTGCCTGTTCTGTTTCTTGCCCGGTCTTTTCTCTTTCTCGCCCTGCCTTTTCCTTTTCTCTACCTGTCTTTTCTCTGTCTCGTCGTGTCTTTTCTTTTCCTTGCTCAGTCTTTTCTCTTTCTTGCTCAGTCTTTTCTCTTTCTGACTCTTTCTTTTCTTCTTCTTCTTCAATCTTTTCTCTTTTTTGTCGAGTCTTCTGTCTTACTTGCTCTTTCTTTTCTTTATTTCTTTCTGTCTTTTCCCTTTCTTGCGCAGTCTTTTCTTCTTCTTCTTCTGTCTTTTCTGTTTCACGCTCTTTCTTCTCTTTTTTTCCTTCTGTCTTATATCTCTCTCGCCCTTTCTTTTCTTTTTTTCCTTCTGTTTTTTCGCTTTCTTGCTCAGTGTTTTCTCTTTCTGGCTCTTCCTTTTCTTTTTCTCCTTCTGTTTTGTCTCCCTCTCGCTCTTTCTTTTCTTTTTTTCCTTCTTTCTTTTCTCTGCCTCGCCCTTTCTTTTGTTTTTCTCCTTCTGTATTTTCCCTTTCTTGCTCAGTCTTTTTTCTTTCTGGCTCTTCCTCTTCTTTTTCTCCATCTGTCTTGTCTCCCTCTCGCTCTTTCTTTTCTTTTTTTCCTTCTTTCTTTTCTCTGCCTCGCCCTTTCTTTTGTTTTTCTCCTTCTGTATTTTCTCTTTCTTGCTCAGTTTTTTCTCTTTCTGGCTCTTCCTTTTCTTTTTCTCCTTCTGTCTTGTCTCCATCTCGCTCTTTCTTTTCTTTTTTTCCTTCTTTCTTTTCTGTACCTCGCACTTTCTTTTGTTTTTCTCCTTCTGTATTTTCTCTTCCTTGCTCAGTCTTTTCTCTTTCTGGCTCTTCCTTTTCTTTTTCTCCTTGTATCTGGTCTCCCTCCCGCATTTTCTTTTCTTTCTTTCCTTGTGTCTTTTCTTTTTCTCGTCCTTTCTTTTCTGTCTTTTCTTTTTCTTGCTCAGTGTTTTCTCTTTCAGGCTCTTTCTTTTCTTTTTCCTGTTCTTTTTTTTCTCCCTCTCGCTCTTTCTTTTCTTTTTTTCCTTCTGTCTTTTCTCTCTTTGGCTCTTTCGTTTCTTTTTCTACTTCTGACTTATCTCCCTCTCGCTCTTTCTTTTCTTTTTTTCCTTCTGTCTTTTCTCTCTTTGGCTCTTTCGTTTCTTTTTCTCCTTCTGACTTGTCTTCCTCTCGCTCTTTCTTTTCTTTCTTTCCTTGTGTCTTTTCTTTCTCTCGCTCTTTCTTTTCTTTATTTCCTTCTGTCTTTTCTCTCTTTGGCTCTTTCGTTTCTTTTTCTCCTTCTGACTTGTCTTCTTCTCGCTCTTTTTTTTCTTTCTTTCCTTGTGTCTTTTCTTTCTCTTGTCCTTTCTTTTCCTTTTCTCTCTCTGACTCTTCTCCCTCTATCTCTTCTCCCTCTAGCTCATTCTTTTCTATGTTTCCTTCTGTTGTTTCCTTCTCCTGCATTTTCTTTTCTTTTTCTCCTTCTGTTTTTTCTTCCTCTAGCTCTATCATTTCTTTTTCCCCTTCTGTCTTTTCTCTTTCTTGCTCAGTCTTTTCTCTTTCTAGCTCAGTCTTTTCTCTTTCTGGCTCTTTCATTTCCTTTTCATCTTCTGTCTTTTCTCCTTCTCGCTCTTTCTTTTCTTCTGTCTTCTCTCTCTCTTGTCCTTTCTTTTCCTTTTCTCCTTCTGTATTTTCTCTTTCTTGCTCAGTCTTTTCTCTTTCTTGCTCAGTCTTTTCTCTTTCTGGCTCTTTCTTTTCTTTTTCCTGTTCTTTCATTTCTCCCTCCCGCTCTTTCTTTTCTTTTTTTCCTTCTGTCTTTTCGCTTTCCCGCTCTTTCTTTTCTTTTTCTCCTGCAGTCTTTTCTCCCTCTCGCTCTTTCTTTTCTTTTTTTCCTACCTTCTTTTTTCTCTCTGGCTCTTTCGTTTCTTTTTCTCCTTCTGACTTTTCTTTTTCTTGCTCTGTTCTGTATGGCTCTTTCTGTCCTGTTTTTTCTTCTGTTTTTTCTCCTTCTGGTTCTTTCTTTTCTTTTAGTCCTTCTATCTTTTCTTTTTCTTGCTCAGTTTTTTCTCCTTCTGGTTCTTTCTTTTCTTTTTGTCCATCTATCTTTTCTTTTTCTTGCTCAGTTTTTTCTCCTTCTGGTTCTTTCTTTTCTTTTTGTCCTTCTATCTTTTCTTTTTCTTGCTCAGTTTTTTCTCCTTCTGGTTCTTTCTTTTCTTTTTGGCCTTCTATCTTTTCCTTTTCTTGCTCAGTTTTTTCTCCTTCTGGTTCTTTCTTTTCTTTGTCTCCTTCTGTCTTTTCACCCTCTCTCTCTTTGTTTTCTTTTTTTCCTTCTGTCTTTTCTCCCTCTCGCCCTTTCTTTTCTTTTTCTCCTTCTGCCTTGTCTCCATCTCGCTCTATATTTTCTTTTTTTCCTTCCGTCTTTTCTGTCTCTCGCTCTTTCTTTTCTTTTTCTCCATCTATCTTTTCTCTTCCTTGCTCAGTTTTTTCTCTTTCTGGCTCTTTCTTTTCTTTTCCTCCTTCTGTCTTTTCTTCCTCTCGCTCTTTTTTTTCTTTTTTTCCTTCTGTCTTTTCTCTCTCTTGCTCCTTATTTTCTTTTTCTGCTTCTGTCTTTTCTCTCGCTCGCTCATAGTTTTCTTTTTCATCTTCAGTCTCTTCTCTTTCTCGCCCTTTCGTTTCTTTTCCTCCTTCTGTCTTTTCTCTTTCTTGCTTAGTAATTTCTCTTTCTCGCTCTTTCTTTTCTTTTTTTCCCTCTGTCTCGTCTCTTTCTCGTCCTTTATTTTCTTTTTCGCCTTTAGTTTCTTCTCTTTCTCGCTCCTTTTTTTCGTTTTTTCCCTCTGCCTCTTCTCTTTTTCCCCCTTTATGTTCTTTTTCTTCTTCAGTCTTTTCTCTTTCTCGCTCTTTCTGTTCTTTTTTTCTTTCTGTCTTCTCTCTTCCTCGCTCTTTACTTTCTTTTTCTCCATCAGTCTTTTCTCTTTCTCGCTCTTTCTTTTCATTTCCTCCTTCTGTCTTTTCTCTTTCTTGCCTTTTCTTTTCTTTTTCTCTTTCTGTCTTTTCTATTTCTCGCCCTGCCTTTTCTGTCTTTCGTCCTGTCTTTTCGCTATCTGAGTTTTCGCTTTCGCTCTCTGATTTCTCGCTTTCGCTCTCTGTTTTTTTGCTTGATCTTTCTGATTTTTCGCTATGTCTCTTTGCTTTTTTGCTCTCTCTGTCTGAAGTTTCGCTTTCACTCCTTAACTTTTCGCTATTATTCTCTGATGTTTCACTTTTATTTTTTGATTTTTCACTTGCTCTCTTTGATTTTTTACTATCTCTCTCTCCTTTTTCTGTTTCTCTCTGAGGTGTTGTATCTTCTTCTAAGCTCCGGTAATCCACTGGTCGCTCCAGCATTCGCAATTGCTGGGCTAAAATCATCAGGATTGCCTGCACCATCTTGAAGTTGACTATGTTTTTCTGTAATCGAGCAAACGTTGCAAATATTATAGAGGGTGATGTGCTATGTTTATGTGAGCCGATTCGTAAAGGCACTTTTTTTCTACGACTAGTTGCAGTTCATCAAAAGGTAACCCCCCTGTTAAGTTTAAAGTCTGAAAAATTTCTATTAGAGATGTACCGAATGTTAATTTTTACAGATTCGCTTTCGCGAATGCGGATGCTTATAATATAAGTTTTATAATATAAGACCAAACTTCGTGTAAGTTCGACGCGACCCCTGCTATCTTTCTTCTATCCTACCTACTATCTTATTAATAACAAAAAGCCGAAAGTTTGTGAAATCTGAATTTTTGTAACCAAGGATCTCCAAAACTACTGAACAAATCAAGATGAAAGTTAGCGTACGTTTAGAGCAAAGCCTACTGAGATAATAGGCTACTTATTAACACGTCCAGTGCCACTGACTCCCCTCGCGTGTTCACGTAATTCTTATTCCAGTGCCGGTGACTCCCTTCCCCTCAATTAGGGACGCGTTTTTTGTTAAATTATTATTAACTTCAAAAGTGCGCAGGCGGGTAATGCCGGTCACCGTGACCGTGAATAATACATACAACCCATGAAATTATATTTATTTATGCCAATTCACCACAATCACCATCAAACGTAATACGAATTATTTGCCATGTTACATTGTATCAACCCGGGTAGTGGGTGGCGACTGGAGAGCATTGTAGAAAATGACATAAGTACCTAAGGAAAGTCGACTTGGACCTGTGCGTTCTTTAGCTAATCAACGAATGAGTTTTGTTATGTAGGTGTTTGAAATTTTGCGTCATGTCGCGGGCATATTTTCAAGTTTCCAAGGGTCATTCCCTTGGAAATTTCAAAATAAGCGGACATGCACCCAAAAGCTATAGCGTACATCCCGGTGATTCATGAAATTTGGCAAGAAGCAAGGTATGTATATATGTATAGCACAAGTAAAGGGAAAAAACCGAAAACCGCAAATTATTAATTTATACATAAAAAATATTCTGGATATGGATCAAAACTGGGGTACCTAGGTACCAAACCGGTCCGGGTCCCATTCCGTTGACCAAAAATCATTAAATTTATCAAGAAGCAAGGTCTGATAGCACAAGTAAAGAAAACAAATTCGGAAACCGTAAAGGGGTTTGAAGATTTTGGCCCATCAAGATATACACAGATGAAAATAACTTACAAACTTATATTTTTTCTTCATATGATTAACTCAGAAAACTGACATCTTAGGACATTACCTATTTAAATAACATTTTTTATTTGTTTTAGTGTCCTTTATTTTAATATAGTACAACATTGAGGGACCCTCCCTCGGCCAAGTCCGAGTCTACTAAGAATCGATGGATTACATAATGTGGAATAAATAATAAAATAAATAAATAATGCTGGATAATTCACACAGCATTATCTAGCCCCAAGCTAAGCAGAGCTTGTGTTATGGGTACTAGATAATTGATATACTTAATACAATACACTACCTACATAGATAGATATTTTTAGGGTTCCGTACCTCAAAAGGAAAAAAGGAACCCTTATAGCATCACTTTGTTGTCCGTTTGTCTGTCTGTCTGTCTGCCCGTCTGTCAACCCTCTTTTCTCAGAAACGCGTGGACGTATCGAGTTGAAATTAACGTCAAATACTCAAGCCCGTAACCTCTTGAAGCCGCAATATAAATAAAACTTCTAAGTCAATGCACTCAAAAGTTACAGCCGTTTATGTCCGAATATTTAGAAATTTCCAAGGGAATCACACTCACACAAAACCTATAGGGTACTTCCCGTAGACCTAGAATCATGAAATTTGGTGAGGAGGAAGGTCTTATAGCACAAGTAAAGGGAAAAATACGAAAACCATAAATTTGTAATTAAGTCACAAAAAAAAATACTTTGAATGCTCGCCATGGACCAAAACCTACAGGGCACTTCCCGTTGACGTAGAATCATAAAATTTGGCAAGAAGCAAGGTCTTATAGCACAAATGAAGGAAAAAATCCTAAAACCGTAAACTTGTAGTTTATTCACCAAAATTTTTTTTTTTTTATTCTCTTCCTCGACCAAAATGTACAGGGTAGGTACCTACTTCATGTTGACCTAGAACCATGATATTTGGCAAGAAAGGTCTTACAATTAAACGGAACCCTGAGTGCGCGAGTCCGACTCGCACTTGACGTTTTATTTATTTTATCTATAGGTACATACTTTATTAATATGTATTATAAAGAG
The DNA here is from genome assembly GCA_963564075.1 of Eupithecia subfuscata. NCBI lineage: Eukaryota > Metazoa > Arthropoda > Insecta > Lepidoptera > Geometridae > Eupithecia > Eupithecia subfuscata. The sequence continues at coordinate 113,684 of OY751106.1, forward strand.
GAAATATTTGATTGTTTGTTTGTATTGAATAGGCTCCGAAACTACTAGACCGATTAAAAAATTCTTTCACCGTTAAGAAACTTACTTTTCAAGGAGTGACATAGGCTACATTTTATCCCGGAATTCCCACGGGAACGGGAACTACGCGGGTGAAACCGCGATGCGATCGTCTAGTTATACATATAAAACGACCAGGACGCCCTGGAAAAATGACTGCAGATCGTACAAACATTTATCCCGAGGCAGGGATCGAACCCGCAACCTCCTGCGTCGCAGGCAGACTTTCACCCGCTGCGCCACAGAGGTCGTCTTTAAGACCTTGATCTTTATTATTTAGACCTTGCACACATTCAGTGCCAGCTAAGTAAAAACAGCTTTTGGGAGAGTGTAGCGCGCTTCTGCTCCGGAAGCAACCGGGTCGGAAAAGCCGGCCTAGCAGGAACGCGTCAAAACCCGTAAATCGTTCCCATTTAAAAGGTTAAGTCCAGGCGTAATAGTTCCTGGTGAAAACATGGTCACACTGTCGGATGCCTCGGTTAGCGAGCGGGGTGTCCGTTTTCTAACATTTCCCCTGGATAGAGGCATAACGTACATATAATAGTCCCAAGAGTTCTCATAGCGTCTACGCCTCCAGTGTGACCACCATGTACCTACTGCAATTAGCCACCAAGTGGAAGAAGCTGCTCTAAACGCCAAGTTCCTTACATCAGGCGGCCCCAACGCCGCTAATATGAGGTCCTCCAAGGTGGTAAACTTAGACACATCGATGGGCTCCTTTTTTTGTTTGCTGGTATTCCTATTCATCTTGGGATTGCTTTGATTAGAAAATTATTCATAAGGAAAATAAATAAGCAAAATTTGATAACGTAGAAGATAGAAAATATTCATAGAGTTTTTTTTACTTGTCCCAAAGAGGATACAATATCTTTGATTTGTCCTTTGTTTTGCTCATAGATTTAAGTAAAATTCTGTAGATATGGTACGCCCGGCGCTAACTCAACAAAATGGTCTGTGTTGTGTTACAATTACAACTAGGTAAACGCAAAGTCACGCTACCTATTTCCAATCTTTTGCAATAGGTTTACAAAAGATATTTTAAACATTGGAAATGTCTTTGCAATGTACCTACCTAATGAATGAAAAACAAATATGGAAAGACGTATCTACTTACCTAGACTGAAGTGCGACCGATACAACAATACGCACGCGAAATACGAACGCCGGCGGCGCCGCGCCGGTCCGACTGTGCCTGAGTATCTACTTACCTAGACTGAAGTGCGACCGATACAACAATACGCACGCGAAATACGAACGCCGGCGGCGCCGCGCCGGTCCGACTGTGACTGAGTATCTACTTACCTAGACTGAAGTGCGACCGATACAACAATACGCACGCGAAATACGAACGCCGGCGGCGCCGCGCCGGTCCGACTGTGACTGAGGTCGGACCTACTTGGACCTAATTTGAGATTTTCACTTACGAGAAGCTAGTACCCTGTCTCCCTGAATTTGACTTACATCGATGGTATCTATTGTTGAACGAATTAGGCTAATAGGGGGTTTACACGGGTGACTAAAGCCGCACGATTTTTGCCGCGCGGCGTAAATCGACCATCTAAATGGCAATTCGGCTAAGTTGCAAGTGACTAAAGCCGCAAGCCCCAAAGTTGGGTAGCATCCGACTTTGGCCGCGCGGCGACCGGCCGCATGCGACTGGTGACTAAAATCGACCGTGTAAACGATCAGTTGCAGGCGATCGCCCGCCGCATGAGGTGTTTCGCGCACGGCACAAACGGCTATTCTGCTCAACATTTTCGATGGAAATGACCGAGCCGCATAAGATTTTAGTAACATGTGTAAATGGGCTAGCGATGCGGCTTGGTGAGGCAATTAGTGAAGCGACTCGCCGCACGGCGAAAATCGACCCGTGTAAATACCCCTTAAAGCCTTTAAGGCCGTACTGCCTCGCCTTTAGTTTGTCTGTTTGTCTGCTGTAGTTTCGGGGTCGAATAAGTTGGTTGTAAATAGTAGGTTGTAAATATTCTTTGTTCGTGTTCTGTTCTGTCCTGTGTGTTGTTTTATAGATGGAAGAAGTCGCAACAGCTCCTGGTCTAGCAGAAGGCTGTGGATGCGGTTTATACATAATAATACATAATAATTAAGCTCAGTGCGCGTTAGTTCGGACCGCTCATTAAGACTACAACTGTTTAGTGCTGATGAAGTGTCGCAAATAGTGATGACCCGAATACCACCTAAGGTCTCAAAGGATGTGTATGGCATATCTATGAAACTTCTTAGGTATTCCATCATTCCTCTTGCACCTATACTTGCGTATGCATATAATACCTGCATTAGAGAGGGCGTCTTTCCTTGTCCAATGAAGATAAGTAAAGTCTCCCCTTTATTTAAAGGCAAGGGAAAGAAAAGCAACATAGACGGATATCGGCCGGTGTCAATCATACCGGCAATAGCGAAGATATTTGAGAACGGCCTTAGCTCCCGTCTTGTTGCTTTCCTCTCAGCCACAGAGGCCCTCTCTGATCGTCAATATGCATACCGCGAAGGGCGTTCGACCACGTCGCTGGCGCGGGAAGTCATCCACAGCATATTAGCCGCTCGTGAGGCGAAGCTGCAGGTCGCGGTGATCTGCTGCGACCTGTCAAAGGCCTTTGATGTTGCCGACCACAACGTACTGGCAGTCAAGCTACATCACTACGGAATCACTGGCAGGGCCCACGATTTATTTTGTGACCTTATGCGTGACCGATCCCAAGTAGTGCTGGGCAGCGGTGGGGAGGCAGTATCCGATCCACTTAAATCGAGGATGGGCGTCGCCCAAGGATCCTCGGTTTCAAATATATTGTTCTCCCTACTGCTAAACGACTTACCCGATAACATAACCAGTGCGGAGGTGTACATGTACGCCGATGACGTGGCCGCTATCGTCGCTGCGCCTACTGTCGATCTGCTGGAAGCGAAGCTCAATAGTACGGCGACACTACTGGCGGAATGGTTTGGATGTAATGGGCTTGCCCTAAATCTGAGCAAAACCCATTTCATCCACTTCAATCTGTCGGGCCGTGCCCCTAGACCACTAACAGTATTAGTCAATGGAAACACTATCGAGCAGGTTGATAACACCACATTCCTGGGCTTCCGCATAGACGCAGGACTGCGGTGGGCGAGCCATATCGACAAGCTATGTGGAAGGCTGGCTGGTGCGTGCTACGCGCTGAGTCGGATGTCGCGAGTGGTGTCCGCCGATGTGGTCCGAGCTTGCTTCTTTGCAACTGTGCAGTCGCTGCTGCAGTACGGCGCCGAGCTATGGGCGCGCGCAGCCGACTGGGAACGCGCGTTCCGGATGCAGAAAAGGGCCGTACGAGCAATAGTGAAGATCCCAAGCGACCACTCGGCGAGACCACATTTCAAATCCCTTGGCATCCTTACATTGCCATGTCTCTTCATTTACCAGGTGGGCATGTACGTGCGGCAGAACCACGGGACATACGCGACACTAGGCAGCGCGCACTCGTACGCCACGCGCAGCCGCGACAGGCTCGCCGCCGTGGAGCGCTCATTGTCGAAGTCGTCCAAGCAGTTGACACATGTCATGGGTCCAAACGTATACAACCGGCTTCCCAATTACGTAACAGAAGCCCGCAGTCTGCCTACATTCAAAAACAAACTAAAACGCTGGCTTGTTGAGAAAACCTTCTATAGCTACGACGAGTTCGTAGCGTATAAGTGTTAGAATGAATGCAGGTAATTCGATAATTCGATTGTGATTCCATTGGAAATATTTTATTTTACACAATTTTAATAATTTATAAAATGCAGTATAAATACGTGGGTGGATTGAAAAGTACTCGGCCTAACCAAGAAAATAAACACATACTAAATCAGTTATATTTTTATTTTTCTACATAATCACCATCAAGTTCAATACACTTTTGCCACCTCCCCTTCCAAGCATTTAGACCGTTGAAAAAAAATAATTCTTCCTTAGAGTCAAAATATGCGTCTACAGCTGCTTTGACCTCGTCGTTTGTCGAAAATCTTTGACCTCCCAAGTGCTTTTTTAGGTTAGGGAACAGAAAGAAGTCTGATGGTGCCAGATCAGGTGAATAAGGTGGATGCGGTCGCAGTTCAAAGCCACAGTTGTGAATTTCAGCCATTGACTGTACTGACGTGTGAACACGGGCGTTATCTTGATGAAACAGGACTTTTCTTCTGAGCATTCCTCGACGTTTTTCTTTTATTTCCTCTCGTAAACGACGTAGTAAGGTGCAGTAGTAATCAGAGTTTATAGTCTGACCCCTTTCAAGATAATCAATCATAATCACACCTTTCGAGTCCCAGAATACTGAAGCCATCACCTTATTTGCCGACCAAATCGACTTAGCCTTTTTAGGGGGTGGTGAACCAGGTCTTCTCCACTGTTTTGATTGTTGTTTTGTTTCCGGTGTACAGTAATGAACCCATGTTTCGTCCATAGTAACAAAACGATTCAAAAAATCATCTGCATCGGCTTCAAATAACTCCAAACAGTCGCGTAAAATAGTCAATCGCGTCCTTTTTTGTTCAACTGAAAGCAGTCGCGGAACCCACCTCGCAGACACCTTGTGGAAACCCAACTCGTTGACTATGATGTTTTGAGTTCGTTCATAAGAGATGCCTATAATCTCGGCTATCTCTCTAATTTTTAATCTGCGGTCTCCCATTATTAGATAAAGTACTTTTTCAATATTTTCGTCAGTAGTGCACGTCGAAGGCCTTCCAGAGCGGGGTTCATCTTTCACACTCTCTCTACCGCGCTTAAATTCTGCTATCCATTTTTTGACGGATGAATATGACAGAGCACAATCGCCTAATGTACTGACCATGTCATCATGGATGACTTTTGATGATAGCCCCTTCTTATGGAGGTACTTAATGACGGCACGCTGCTCGATTTGCTCCATTTGCGGAAATTATGTCCGATTGCTTTGTTAATAAATTTATAAAATCACAACTAATTATCGCACACGTTTCGAACTTCACACAATGAACTAGTCTGAACTGAACTAAATAATGTAGGTAGATTTGATTTTTAGAATTGAATGGATCTGTGTTAGGCCGAGTACTTTTCAATCCACCCAGGTATTATTTTTATTAATTGTTTTATAACGCTATTCAATTATTATTGAATTATATTGAATGCTATATTATTTATTATTAATTCTAATCTATTGATTAAGTTATAGGTACATTTTTAAAATCGAAATGTATTGTATAGCAAGGTGATACATAGCAATATATCGTCGCCGTAGAGCGAAAAGTCACTAAGTAGGTCATTTGGTGTTTTGAGTTATGAAGGTTTAAAGTTTTGAAAAACAAAATAAAATCATAACTTTTTTTCGGTATGGGATATTTCTAATTTTATGGTCTCATATGTTAGGAAATATAAAAGCTCTTAAGGTCAATTCACTACAGTCAATGAATGACTGATATTTTCAGGGAAAATGAAAAAAAAACTGACTTAGTTACTTTTCGCCCTCAAATCTTGTACTAACTTTGTGAGACAATGATTTGTTAAAAGTCACCAACTGACTTTTCACCCGTGTTTGGATAAGTTTATTTAGTGTTTAAGTAATTTTTCTAACGCTCTTATCTGCTTAATTTTATATAATTTCTGTTTCTCGAATCAGGTAATCAATAAGAAAATGATAAATAATCAAATGCAGTTGTCATACTTCCTTGAAAAATACAAAAAAAAAAACGCATTCACAACAAGTTATAAGTAAATTAATGTTTTCGACGTATTGGATTTTAAATATTGAAATCCTATTAAAATGATTAATGAGAGCATTCTGGTCCAGTGAGTCTTAACATTGTGAATGTCGTATTTCTTGATCATGATTATCGCTTTTCCATGGCATAATCGCTTCTCAAACATAGACCGATGACTGAGTAAGCTTTCACAATACGGCCTTATAGTGGCATCGGGCACCAGCAGCTTTTCTGCAACATCTTTGTGTGTAGCTGTAAAGTAGAGAGTACTCGTACAATGAATGAAGATAACGGGGAATGGTCCAGTTCAGACGACGAACGCATATCAACGGGTTTTTTTTTCTTGGCCTCTGAAATACATTTCAGTGTGGTACAAACGAACATTACCTGGACGGAGGGCAGTTACCCGAAATATTCAAGTTTTACTGAAAGGAAACATTCCTTTATATTATTTAAACTGCTGGACTACTTGAGAAGGCAACAACAGCCTGTAGTGGTCCACTACTGGACGCAGGCCTCCCCCTGATAAGCACCTTATTGGTTTTTATCACATGGAGGGTTATGTCCATAATCCCCATTCTGGGCATGCGGGTTGGGGATCGCAGTTCGGTGGAAGAATTGTTCTGCGGGGGCGCTGCTGCCCGCCCCCGGTGGATATCCCTTAGTCGCCTCTTACGACACCCGCGGGAAGAGTTGGGGTGGTGCAAATTCTAAGCCGGCACCACACAGCGAACTACGCTGAGTCCTCGCCGAGTCATCCATTCTTTACGGGAGTGACATGGTAATGTTGACAAAACTCCTTTAAAATAAATAAAGAAAAAAAGATTCATCCATACTGCAATGCTTGAAAACGAATGTTTTCAATCAGTGCGTCTTACCCGTCATGACCTACGGAGCTGAGACGTGGACACTCACCTTAGGGCTGATCCACCAGTTCAAAGTAGCTCAACGAGCTATGAAAAGAGTAATGCTCGGAGCTGTTCTAAGGGATAGGACTCGTAACGAATACATCCGACAGAGAATCAAAGTTATCGACATAGCTCTTAGAATAAGCATGCTAAAGTGGTAGCGTGCCGGCCTTGTCTCGCAAAAACCAACAACCGTGTTCTTGAGAGGAGACCGGGACTCGGCAAACATAGTGTAGGACGCCCTACACCCAGGTAGAGACGGCCTGCCAAAGACTGCAGTCAGATGTCGGACGCGGCAAACTGAAGACACGGTGCTATGGCGCTCATTAAGGGAAGGCCTATGTCCAGCAGTAGACTAACGATGTTGATGAACCAGCGAAGACGTTTTGGACAGGTGGCTAGGGCCTTATATAAGTCACTAGCCACCGAGTAAGCAAAATCAAGAGCGTAAAAGTAACTAAATTGCACGTTTAATTGTCTATCCTAACACAGACGTACGAAAGTTTGGCTTTAATAAATCAACAAAACACTTTAGCTATCATTCAAAACCAAACTTTGTAGTCAAAATGTTGGGGCGAAAACTAACTTAACATGTTAAATGATTTCTTGCTCTAAAATTATGAAGTACAATTATCGCAAATAGCGATCTAGAAGACACTAAGTCGACTTGGTTAGTTTTCGCTTTCAAGTTGTGTATCAAACCTGCTACCACATAACTAATCAAGTATATTTAGTTATTTCTCGACTAGACTGGGTCCTAGCAACAAGTTATTATTTTAGAAAAGAAAGTAACCAACCCGACTTAGGTTTATATTTTGCAATTCTTTCAAGTAGGAAAAAAGTATCTAAGCCTACTTAGTTGGTTTTCGACTAAAATGCTGTAAGCCAAATGTAGAGTTAGTGAATTTTTTGCACAACCTAAAATGAAAACCATGATAGCTAGGGATACGGTTGTCAGACTGAAAAATGCAGAAAAAATCGGGGATTTTGATGGCACATCTAACTCGATTTGGGCCAAATAGCGAGTTAGTGACTTTTCGCTCTACGGCGACGATATGTACACAGTTTTGACTTGTAATAATTATTATGAATAAAGACTATTATGACTATTATTATTATGACTATTATGACTAATATGTACCTACCTATATTGATTAATTATAATGCGCCCGCCACACTATGCTCCTCGTCATGCTCCTCGCGCTGCCGCATCGCTGCCGCGATGTTGCCCTGTCTGTCCACACACTGCTCTACTCGCGCAATTAATCGCTACGCGCCGCACTTGTCTATTCGTCGTTGCTACACAATGGACGTTGAAACTGTGGTGGCAGCGAGTGCGTGTATTTGTAGTACAGCTAATTATATCAATAAATAAATAAATAAATAATGCTGGACAATTCACACAGCATTATCTAGCCCCAAGCTAAGCAGAGCTTGTGTTATGGGTACTAGATAACTGATATACTTATTACAATACACTACATATATAGATATTTTTTTATTATACATAGAAAACATCCAGAACGCCCTGGACAAATGTCTGCAGATCGTACAAACATTTGTCCCGAGGCGGGAATCGAACCCGCAACCTCCTGCGTCGCAGGCAGACCTTCCCCCCATCAATGTTATGCTACAAAGCAATATACATCGTCGACGTCGTCGGCGTCCTCGCCAACGGAGATGGTGGATGACATCTATTCATCGCAATAGAACGATGGAAGTACCTAATCTATCTATAATATAAAAATGAATCGCAAAATGTGTTGGTAAGCGCATAACTCAACAACGCCTGGACCGATTTCGCTAATTCTTTCTTTGTTGTGTTTGTTATTGTCAGGAGAAGGTTCTTATGAAAGAAAAAATTAAGAAAGTTGGAAACATAAATTTCCACGGGGGCGAAGCCGCGGGGCGCAGCTAGTATATTAATATAAACCGAAAACAAAGACGTGCGTCTCGCGTGAGCGCTTGGCACGAACTGCGGCCGCGCGAGTATGTGGACAGTCACTCGCGCTCGTATTGCCGGTCCTTTGACTCGCGGTCCAAAAACCGACAAAATAGGGAGCGATGGGCAGGACGAGGAGCATGACGAGTGGCATGACGAGTAACGTTGCCACACTACGTCTCTGCCTACTTTCCTCGCTACTTCCCACGCCACTCGTCGAGTGTGTGGCAGGCCCATAAGATGTTAAGTATAACCTAGTCACACAAATTTATAAAGTAAACTAGTTTGTTAAAAAGTGTTATTGTACCTACCTACCTCTTAAACTACACAAATGTTATTTAAGTTCATAAAAGATCTCTTAATCTATATCTATCTATAATATAAAAATGAATCGCAAAATGTGTTGGTAAGCGCATAACTCAACAATGCCTGGACCGATTTCGCTAATTCTTTCTTTGTTGTGTTTGTTATTGTCAGAAGGTTCTTATGAAAGAAAAAAATTAAGAAAGTTGGAAACATAAATTTCCACGGGGGCGAAGCCGCGGGGCGCAGCTAGTCTTATATATAAAAATGAAACCCGTTTCGCGTTGTCACGGCATCACGCGTGAACGGCTGGACCGATTTCGCTAATTCTTTCTTTGTTGTGTTTGATATTGTCAGGAGAAGGTTCTTATGAAAGAAAAAATTAAGAAAGTTGGAAACAAAAATTTCAACGCGGGCGTAGCCGCGGGGCGCAGCTAGTATGTATATAAAAATGAAACCCGTTTTCCTTGGTCACGGCATCACGCGTGAACGGCTGGACCGATTTCGCTAATTCTTTCTTTGTTGTGTTTGTTATTGTCAGGAGAAGGTTCTTATGAAAGAAAAAATTAAGAAAGTTGGAAACATAAATTTCCACGGGGCGAAGCCGCGGGGCGCAGCTTGTATAAAATACAAAATACTTAATTTAGTCCTTATCTTAAGTCCTAGATTAAGATATATTGCCATACCCTACCTGACCGGGTAGGTACATTAATACTTACTGTATGTAATATTTTTGTTTCGCAATAAAAATACTGAATACTGAATACCATCCTCCGAGCAGGCAGGGATTGCTTGCGGGGTATGGTCGGGGGGAACCTGGCCGCTAGGGCACCAAACATGGGGACCTCACCCCTAAAAGGACAAAATATGAATGGCAAATTGTAGAATAACATTACCCCAGGAAGGTTCCAGTCTCATAGAGACTGGGGAATCCCCATTATTCTATGTAAAAGTAAAAATATTTATTTTTGCTCACAAGAGAAAAAATCTATATCTATATTATATAAAAGAAAGTCGTGTTAGTTACACTATTTATAACTCAAGAACGGCTTTACCGATATGGCTGAAAATTGGTGAGGAGGTAGCTTAGATAAGAGCCAGGAGACGGACATAGGATAGGTACTATTTTTTTTTTACTATTATGTATTACTATTTATTTTTTTGGATGTGCCTGGCTTAGGTACCACCGCACAATTTACGCCTAAAGGTTGGCTCCGTAGTAATCATGCTTCGAAACTCAAACCAACCAAAACTGTGCAACGGTACGCGTTTGGTGGTTAGAAAATTGATGAACAATGTAATTTACGCGACGATACTGAAAGGAAAATTCAAAGGTGAGGAAGTTCTCATTCCGAGGATCCCGATGATCCCAACCGATATGCCGTTTGAATTTATAAATAAATAAAATAAATAATGCTGGACACACCTGGTGTGGGCCGTAGCACCAGATGTACTTGTAGGCGGTTGCAGACCCCACTGAAAACCACTAAACTTTATCGGCGAGCGGAGCGAGCCGCGGAAAATTTATACTCAACTCATAGTAGGTATAAGTTATAGCGAGCGAAGCGAGCCTCGAAATTTTTGAGATGTTTTCTGAAGTTTAGGCAAAAGTAAGCAAGAGTAGGTCCACTTGCTTACTCTCGCCCGCATCATTTATTTTGTTGTTGATGATCTATAAAAAATAAATGATAGCGAGCGTAGCAAGCCCCGAAAATTTTAGAGACTTTGCGGTAGTAGATATAAATTCTAAATAGGAGCGAGCGAAGCAAGGGCATCAACAAAAAATTGGAAATACAAAAAAGACATGGAAACAATGTAACGGCGAGCGGAGCGAGCCGCCGAAATTTTTGATCCCTTTTTCGGGTTGTCACAAACTGGTTCAGAAAATAAATAACAGTGAGTGGAGCGAGCTCTGAATGAGCCGCAGCATTTTTTGAAATTGGTGAGGCATGCGTCCATGCAAGACAAGGAAGCTAAATTATGAGCTATTAGCTTCTGCCCGCGACTTCGCACGCGTTCTTTCTATGGAAACATTCAAAGGTAATTTATATCCCATGGGAACTGATTTACGGGATAAAAAGTAGCCTGTTTGATTCCAGGCTCAGAGCTACACTGATGCTAAATTTCAGCTCAATCTGTTCAGTAGTTTTGGTGTGAAGAAACAAACATCCATCCATCCAAACTTTCGCATTTATAATATTAGTGTGATTGTGAAGAACAATTTAAAAGTTTGTCGAATAACAACCAAATATGCGGACAACAGACTAGACATCATTATAGAATCCACGGCGGGCGAAGCGAGCCGCGAAAATTTTTATGATCTGGCTGTGCGTGTGAGTTGTTTGGTATTATATATTTTGCAGTTGCAAACTCGCCTGAAACGGAGAAGGAGTCCTGGACTAGAGCAAGCCAGAAGCTTATCAAAACAGCAGAAAGTTATCAGAGGCAAGCAGAGCATGCTGCGATAATTTAGTGGTTTCGTTAGATTTTTGGAGTGTTTGTAAAACTGACCTCAAACGAGGGATGAGCCCATGACCAGAGGCAGACAGTTTAAAGTTGCCGGCTAGGTTAAGCGAGCTGCGACAATTTTTGATTTTTGTTAGATTTTGGGCAACTTTTTAGAAAAGAGCTTTGGATCACAGTCAGAAGGAACAAATGTTATCAGCGACCAGACCAAAATGCGAAAATTTTGTTGTCTACTAATTTTTTGTTGGATCACAGTCAGAAGGAACAAATGTTATCAGCGACCAGACCAAAATGCGAAAATTTTGTTGTCTACTAATTTTTTGTACTGGTTGACAAAGTGACCTCGCAGATTATTTGTTATATTTTGTGCTTTTTATTGTGGTGGTTGGATTGATACAAACTGACAATAGCGGACCAGCCAGACCAATAAAATTGGGAACGTTGCCTCTGTGCTCTGTCATGACCCCCCCCTGGGACCGCGCCTGGGCGGAACAGAGTTCGCGGGTCAGCTAGTAGATATATTGTGCAGTGCCCCACCCGGGCTCATGTTGGTAGCTTTAAGTAATCTATTCTAATAGCAGACCATGGTGAAAATGTTCTTAAATTACAAATCATTTTGGTACTACGTTTGTATGGGAAATTCATCCTCCGCCGGACCCTTAAGATCTTTGTACAACATGAAAGCAATAAAACACTTGAAACTTGAATGAAACACACCCCGACAAAGCCGTAGCATGCATAACTAAGTATAAACATGCTGTGCACTGTGTGTGATTCTCAACTAGGTCCGAACCGAACGTCATCACAGTAGGAGCAGCGTTGCCATTTGGCAACTTTGGTTGCCATTTTGGCAACATTTGACCCTTCGTGGCAACCAAATGGCAACCAAGCTCAAATGGCAACTTTTTGGCAACTTTTCGACTTGTCGCGCGATCATCAGTAAGAAAATATCGAATATCTTTCGCAGATAAACTGAACGCATCGAATTGAACTAAATCAAAATCTTGAACGCATTTTTATTCCCAAAAATGAAAACAATACATAATTAGTAAACAAACAAATTGTACCCGTATTTCCACACTCAAAAGGTCTATTTTGGTGAAGGTAGAAATAAAAGTAATTTTATGTAAACTCTAAAATAAAAATGGATGTGTGTGTCTGCCTGTGTGCAGCATATGTATACATACGTATGTATCTCTATTGGTCTGTGGTGTGGTGTGCAGTGTGCACTGTGTGCAGTGCAGTGCAAAGGAAATTAAGTTTTTTCGTGATTTTTAATGTTACGGCCACACTATCGCGATAACGCGAAGTTTTGCGCTGTCGCAACCAGTCTGGCCAAGAAGTTCGTCCTGTCGCGAAGCATCATCGCGACAACAAATGCCCTTCGCGACGCTGTCGGTAAACTGCCGGACATCAAAGGGTTTTGTCGCGACAAAAGTTCGTGCGGTTGGCTACACTTCGCGCGCGCTTTGTTGACAGCGAGACGCTGCCGAGCGGTGTGCACGTAGGTATTGTTGCTGATTTGTGTTATTATTATTATTAACCTATGGAGTGAAAAAATGATCCAATTTTGTAATTTATCAAAAATTACGAAGCTGAGCCTGTTTTGTGGAATCCCAAAGAACCTAATCACAAAAACATGAATTATGACGCCATGAGCGCAACCGCCGCATCCATTTTTTCCGTAAAATGAATTATCGTGACATTTTAGATTATCGCGACGTTGCGAAGTTTTTTTCCAATGTGGCCAAACACTTCGTCGTAGAATGTGAAAAACTGTAATGTGGCCATAGTACCTATAGTACTTTTGTTTTTAAATCTACTGGAAAGCTCTCTTTTTATTGTTTTAATCGAAGAAACTACATAAAGATCTATTTGATAAATCAATTTTATTGATTGAATCATCAACATCATTCATTCATTATTCCTTATCAGCCCTTCCCAGCCTCTTGGGTACCTTCCTAGGATAGGAATAAGACGTTGCTCATAATTACATAATGCATGCATGAAATCGACGAAAGTTACCTACCTAAGTAGGTACCTAATTTTGGCTGCAAAGAGTGTTTTTGTTTCGTCTTCGAGTTTCAGATTTTGTCTAAAACAATGTAAATTTCAGCCTATGTTTTTTTTAAATACAATTACTTACTAAATTAATATTAATGAAATTCAGTATCATTACTTTGTATTCAGAATTTATTGTATTCAGAATTTATTCGTCTACACTAAAACTCCTGTCAGTTATGCCGCGCATTTCGCGCGCGGCGCGAGTGTCAAGCAAGACTCAACAAGCGCGATCTGTGTTCGGTGTACACGTCTACACTACAGTAGGTTCGAGAACAGCTCCATTTCAGTTTTACTCTTTATATAATTTAAAAAACAAAAATTGCTCTATTAAAACATAAAACTAGGCAAATGGTAGGTACTTAAATAGTTGCATTCAGTTGCATCAAACAAATTGTGTCTGTCCATCCTTTGTCAATGTCAAACAAATGAAAGAAGGAAAGTGTTGCCATCTTATTATTTTTTAAATGTTCATTAACATCCAATTCAGGATAGGCAAAGGTTATTATTGCTGCTTATTTTTCAGATTATACCTATTTTTCATTGAGTTGGAATTCACCAATCCAATGTGTGTGTGAGTGACTCGAAAAACTTCGAAAAACTTAGGTGTGTTATTTTTCAGTTTTTTAACGCAGTTTTTTTTACTGATTTTTTCTAATGGCAACCTTTGGTTTCAAATGGCAACATTTGAGCCTACAAATGGCAACCTGGGCTGAGTAGGCTCTGGCAACACTGAGTAGGAGGCGTGGCCTTAGTCAGTGTAGTGTCGTCGTTCGTCCTGTGCACAGCTTTGTAAATTACGGACTCTAAGACCGTGGCATTTTCGTGTTATTTTCATGTTACTTAGTAGAAAAGGATGAAGTGTTGTGTTTTATCTTGTAAAAACTACTCGGATAGACGTTCTGATGCTATGAATGGCATCACATTTCATGTGTAAGTCATTTTATGCGTAATTTATTAGAACAGTTCTAGAAAAATCTCTTATCATGTCGGTGGCGTCTCCAAATAAAGTTATTCTACTTGACAATAGATGGCGACACTTTGTGTCATGGGAACTAAAGCTTATATAGGTGAGTAGAGCAGTAATTTAATAATCATACGTACTGAAATTTGTTTTACCTAGATTCCTAAAAACTTTTTAGCCGCCAAAATATTATTTTTCCAGTTATTATAATCATATTTTAATCATGCCGCCATCTATCGTCATCCGAACAACAACCATGAATTTAACAAAAAGACAGGGTCGGAATTAGAATCCAATTATTTTACCGAGTGTCCTACACGGCTATGCTTTATCAATGGAAAGTACTTTTAAAATAATATTAAATACGCAGGAAATAAAAATAAAGTCTCCCTTAAATTAAATATTCTACCTACATTACTGAATTTTTAAAGTACTTTCCCTCCGTGAGACAACTATTATAACAGTTTTTGTTTAGTTCATTGAAATAACCTATTTATTAAAAATAAAATATGTATGTTCTAGATTACCATCCGAAAAGAATCTTAAACAACAATGGATTACAAAAATTAATAGACAAGACTGGACTCCGACAAAATTTACAAAGATTTGTTCTTGCCATTTTAATGATGAAGACTTCATGGCGACAAAAAAAGGCCTTAGAAAATTAAAGAAGGGAACACTACCTTCTATAAAACTAGATATATCGGTTCGTTTCAATGCATTTTGTATAGTTTCAATTATTTTGGGAGAATGAGTTAACTCCATATTTTTTGTTATAATAATACTTTATGTTACAGCTTAAAAGAGAATTACCAGAGCCCACAATAGCATCACCAAAAACTACCACAATTGAATCAAATGAATATTTGATACTTCATGATTCGCCTAGAAAGAAAAAGTTAAAGCAAGAAATATTACATCTTCGATGGAATGCAAAAAAAGATAGATTAAAGATCAGAAGTCTTCAAATGAAAGTTAATCGTTTGAAGAAGAAGGTGCCTACCTATCTACTATCTACTTTCGCCTAACGCAGCTTAAAATATTTTTTTTTCTAAATAAAGTACGTTTTTCTTTTTTTTTCAGGTTCATGATTTAACTGCTTGTTTGGTCAAGATGGGAGACTTTATGAGTTAGGATTTTTACAGTATACGGCGTTAGTTTAACTTTTTGTAATAATTTAACTAATATCCTTAAGTACAGGCATCGGAAACTTAAAAGCGGATATTATGATGATGATCTAAGTATTCAACAAATTACCCCGAATATTGGGATATGTATTCGAACGAGCAACATAACGCGGGTGAGTGGGGGGTGAGGATGTTTTAGGTACACAGCGCTCCGTGCAAATAGCACTGCACGCGCCATCTGTATATTCCTACGTTCCTACGTAATAGTGTTTGTAAATAAAATTTAGTTCGATATAATGTTTATTATTTGTTCTGCCTCTGAAATTAGTATTACTTGACCATATCAAAAGACTTATGCTAAGTATGAAGCTTCATTCCCGTCATGCGACTTTTGATCTAGGTGGGTATTACTTGTTTACATTGTAATGGTACGAAAATTCTGAGTACGTCCCTGTTACATCTTCCCATTAGTGACATCTAGTATGGGGTAGATAAACTACGTAGTAGCATCGACACAGAATGAAGCGAGCAGTTTTGCTCTTGACCGGTAGATGGAAAACAAAAAAGTGAGTATTAATTATTAGGTATTAGAATAAGTTTGTCATTGTATTAAAAAATAAGTTTGTAGGTAAACAGCTGCTCTTTGAGGTCGCTTTTTTTTGCGCCTCTTTTTCTTAATTCCGCTTTCAAAGCGTTCACATTCATCGCCAAATTATTTTTCATATTTGCGATAATTTCACGAAGGAGATCACTTTTCACAATTATAATTTACTGTCACAAAACCCGCTTAAACCAGTGAAAAGTGAATGATAATGGTCCTCACGCGACAAAAGCGCCTCTAGTGGAAAATTCACACGCGTTAGCCTAGCCCCCATTACAACACCTCCTCTGTATTTGCTCCGTGGTACCTAAGCTAAGTACCTACCCAAAATTCATTAACATCGGTTCAGCCGTATATGCGTGAATAGGTAACAGACAGACAGACAAGAGTTACATTCGCTTTTATAATATTCAGTACTAGCTTCTCCCCGCGGCTTCATCCTCATTTTACCCGATAAAAAGTAGCCTATGTCCGTCATTGGAATCATAGCTTAGTACTAATCTAATATACCTTTCAATGCCTTCCTGCCTTCAAAATTTCATTAAGATTCATTCAGCCGTTAAGGCGTGAAGAGGTAACAGACGGACAGACCGTTACTTTCTAATTTATATTATTAAAGTATGGATGGCCAAACTGAAGCATATTTCTATTAAAAGTCAGTGGGGTGGTTTACACAAATCAATGGGATGAAAATTCCCATCCACCCCATTGACTTGAGTGATGGGATGGATGGGAATATATCGAAGTTTTATAAAATGATACAACATTCTCATTTAAATTAATATTTATTTATATTTCCTCTTCTCAACACGTCACAAAGTTCTAACAGCACAGCAAGTATGTACGTCGATATACATTATTGCATGATTATGATCATTTATTTATTTCGTACACATAAACATAGCTACCGTGAATGTGCACGTACTTGCGGCATAATACTGAACTCTTAAATAAAATTTCAAAAAATGGCAACATTGTAATATCGAGACTTGAAAAGCATAAAAAGCATGATTTCAACAATTTTATTTTACACTTTCTCTTCTAATAATAATGTGGAATGCAAGAGGATACTCGATTGATAAAAGAACAATGCTTTACACACGCAAGGCGAGTAGGTAAAATATTATTTATGTATAAATATTGTATATTTATTTAATATAATAAGATATAAATAAGATGTGGACGCGTGGATCGGCACGTATTTACAATGGGGGTAAGCCGCCCGCGTCCGACAGATTTGATAACAACTGGAATCACGAAATTGAAGATACACGAGTAAACATTAATCCTATACACTCTACGTTCGTAACACATTAACGTCTAAATAACAATAAAATGTTGCACTGACGAGAAATCCCACCCGAAATACAATGCATTATTTGTCTATACATCGAAAGGTTTTATTTTGCCGCTAGGAAACTGGACAATTTACATCTGTAATTTCATTGAAATCTTTCTGCTTTATTACATTGAGTAATGAATTTGAGACCGTAGGAAACGCTTCTTTTGTCGCCTTACAAAAGTGCTAAATAGCCTTTTGTCAGGTGGCAACAAGGTGCGTGAATTCAACAGCTGGGTTATGACACTGCTTACTTATACTTTTAGCATACTGAGATGTGGACGCAGACTGAACTAGACGCCTTGAGGCAGTGAATGTGTTACTCCTCCAGTCTACTAACGGAGGTCATCTAGAGTATTAAAACCTTAAGTTGGAAAGCTAGTGATGCGATTTCTGCGTCAGTGGTAGGCCCTACAACAGCTGTTAATTTCGCCTAGTCTTCGATGTTGCGGAAGGCGGCAGACATGTCTTCGAGGAGCTGGTCGAAATCGGCGCGGATCTTGGCCTCTCCGTCTTTTACTGGGTCCTGTGGAATAATTACAGGAATTAGTACCTATTATTAAACTTAATGCATATTAAGGCTGTAGTCCTCACCACTTTGTCGTTAGATACTGTAAGTAAGAAATCAAATAGTATCCTATATTTTTTTGACTTCGACGGGACTTGAACCCGCATCCTTCCCTCAGTACGGGAATGTGAACCACGAGGTCAAATGACATAGGAGTCGAAAATCTCTGGGACTTCCTACGGACTTTAGCGCCGTTAGCTCCACCTACAGGGGAAACATTGAAGTTTATCCAATCCTGTTCAAAGACTAAAGTTACGTTTAGTTCGTTTGACGAGAGGTGTTAAGTTGCTCAATTCTAGGGTTTTTGATATTATAGCCCTCACACTCAGAATAATTTCGAAGAAATCAAATAATATCTCAAAAATTTAAAAAGCAAAAGAACCCTGAGCCTTACCCTGAGGGTTTACGCACTATAATATCAAAAACCTTAGATACCGTAAGGTTGAATTGCTCTTTAAAAACCAGCTTGATTAGCCGCAATGCGACCATTGTTACACAGCAAGGCCAGCGAAGCGAGCCGCGCTTCGTGACCGCAAACTGCTGGCGTGCAATAAGACACCACAGACGAGATGGCAGTTGGCTGTGATGGCTGACATTTTTAAATCGCAAAATTCACTCTTTGTTATCGATTTCGAACAAATCGAGGGTTATAGGTTACGAAAAAGGGGTACTTAAAAAATAATACAAGAAACATAGTCGACGCTAGCTGCGCAGCTCGCGCATACCTAAAAAACTAGTTTTGTTCCGTAAACTATTTTGTTCTGCGCGGTCGATTCCACAACGTGTCACAAGGTTGCTCAAGCAACAGTAGCCAACATACGGTCAGCCGAGTCAACAATAGTCAACACGTACCTTGAACTTCATAGAGGAGAGTTGGTAAAGGATGCTGCCCATCGCGTCGCGGATGACGTTCCACGTGACCTTGTTGTCGGACTGCGCGGTGGACTCGACGGCGTGTCGCGACATGTCGTAGAACGCGATAATGTTCTTTAGCATGCCGACGGTTTTGTAGAACGGACAGAATCTGTCGTAAGCGGAGTAGCTGGAATAGAAACGGTACAATTAGTAATTGTAATTAGTGGACTCGCGCGCCGAAGATTTCGTTGCAGGTTTATTGCTCTAATAACAAAATACAAACTTACTATATTACCTTGTCTTTAGGGAATTTAATTTATCTATGTTAGCAACACTAATCAATTATGTTATGTTCACATTTGGGGCAATCTGGACAAAAACCTGTAATTGCAGTATTTTTTTAGATGTAAAAGTGATTGCAAAGTGCTTTGTAAACTTATTACAACAAATAAAAAAAAACGGTGCAAATTCGAGCTCGAAAACGGACGACCGACGGATGAAATTATGAATGAAAACTTTCAAAAACAAAAATTGTTTTGAACTTCTGCGATTTGCAGTTGCGGTCCCGTTGATTGGACCACGGAAAAATATTTTTTCGGTAGTCCAGTTAACTGTACCACGTTACCCACGTTACCAGTTAACTGTCCTCGCAGGGAGCTTTTATTTATCTAAGCAGGACATTTTCGATCCATTTATGTACACGTCTTATAACTATCGTGACGAATACCTGTTCTGCTGCAGGAAGTCGTCCTTCAGAAGCTTAGCGACCTCAAGCGTGATCTTGTCGGTCTCAGCCAAAGAGGCCTTGCCGACCAGCTGGACAATTTCTGATAGATCTTCCTCTTCCTGCAGGATCTCCTTGACCTGGTTCAAATAGAAAATTCATTTAAAAATGTCTAAGTTATCCAATGACATTGTATAACAACCGAATGCTATGCGACTTAGATTTAAGTCATATGTGATGAATTTTTTACAGATTTTCATTGAAAACTGGTTCAAGGAACCAAATTATTAGAAACTAGACGATCGCCTCGCGGTTTCACCCGCGTAGTTCCCGTTCCCGTGCGAATTTCGGGATAAAACCTATGTTACTCTCTCAAAAGTAAGCTTCCTAACCAGTGAAAGAATATTTCAAATCGGTCCAGTAGTTTCGGAGCCTATTCAATACAAACAAAAACATAAGTCATTTCAATAGACCGTAGTGTTGTTCCTGAGATGTCGACCAAATTATGTGCGAAACAGTGCACTTTCATGTTTTTTTTATCTATCTTTTTTTCTCAATCGTGTTTTCACATTCAAGAAACCAAAGAATATAATATGTTGAATTTTATGAGGACGCCCTACGAATCCAATATAATAATATTTTTAGGATGATGCTGCGACTGCCCCGATTCTGCAGCGCATCGGAAATGTTTGCGCAGTACCACACTGATGTTTTCATGCCATCGTGCGCAAAAAAACTGCATCCCTTATGCGCAGAATACGGGACAGTCGCAACAGCATCCTGGGGACTGTGGCAGAGGGACTATCTTCTCCACTCTGGAAGTACTTTGTGGGGAGGGTGATCAATGAAGGAAAATACTTCCCGCATTGATTATCCTCAGCTCAGCTGGTTCCTCTTTCATATTTCTCGTGTCTGATTGTTGTTTTATTTTTATTTTTTCTCGTCTTGTAATATATGTTGTTGTATCTCGTAAATATACTACATTGTCTGAAATAAAATCTTTTTATTTTTTTATTTATTTAAGAAATTCGAGTTTTCTACCACGGGGATCCCGTGAGCACCGAGATCAAGGCCTAGTTTGACAAACAAACGTACTAAAATGCGGGACGGAAAAGTCGCGTTTAGCTGGAGAGAAAAGTGTATGGAAATCCATTTCTAACGTGTTATTATTTTAATTTTTCTGAAATATCAGCGCCGGTAGCTACGGTTATTTTCAAAATAGTAGGTCAAACGACGAAGTTTTTACTCCGAACCCGCCATATGATATCGGCCTCTCCCGTATTCGTAACAATAATTGATAAAAATAACCATGCAAAAATCGCACGCGCGCGTATTTATTGCTATTTAATATAATTTGTATTTACTGGAGTGATTTTGAAGATTCTAAAACGATGAATTTCCTCCAAGGTGTAGTAGGTATAAAGCACTGTATCATTTGGGAGAAAGTGCGATTCTTACCTCGTGTGTTTTGACACTCGGAGTTAGGCACTTTTTCGCCTAGGTGTACAATGTACTATTACTGTCTATTCTTACAGAATGCTTGTTTACCTTAGTCCTGAGAGGTACGAAGTCCTGGTAGTTCTTGTCATAGAAGTCATCAAGAGCACGCATGTACTTGCTGAAACACAAAACCGAATCAATACAACTTTATTGCACACCAACAAAACAATTTTTGTAATTTTACTGCCTCCGATCTCTAGAGAAGATACTGCCTCCGATCTCTAGATCGTACAAACATTTGTCCCGAGGCGGAAATCAAACCCGCAACCTCCTCCATCGCAGGCAGACTTTCGCCCGCTGCGCAACAGAAGTCGACAACTTTAAATCTATAAACAACAAACCTGTAAGAGATGAGCCAGTTGATGGAGGGGAAATGTTTCCTCTGCGCGAGTTTCTTGTCCAACCCCCAGAACACCTGCACGATACCCAGGGTAGCGGCAGTTACGGGGTCCGAGAAGTCACCACCAGGGGGAGATACGGCTCCGACAATGGATACCGAACCTGGAGATGAATACAACTATATTAGTATAGTAGCACTGTGGAACACGTTGTATTACACTGCACGGCCACAGAGGAACCAGACACAAGACGGGGCTGAAGAGTCTCATTGAGGAATCAAGCCCATCCACACCCACAGAAAAGCTGAAACGAAGCTGTCAGTCACCTAAAGTCCTGCTCCGGTACTTTAAGCAGCTGGGCTGGATAGGGCCTGGTTAGGCAGGGGATAATGCACAATGCACTCCCATGCGAGATGTCCGTGCAGATCTCAGTCTCCCCACTCAGAATGAGGATCCGAGCGATTTTAGTTGAGAATGCAGATTTATAGAGCTAAGAAATCCATAAAAATTACAGATCCAAATAGACTCAGTTTTGAGAGACCTTTTTCCAAACTTATAGTTTCGGAATAAATCACTAAAAACTGATATCTGCCTACGGTTAAAGGGCGGCGACCGACCCAGTGACGTCACACACACCCGCGGCGGTCACTCGGTGAACTACGCTAGTAATTTAGTCATAACTTCGTACGTAATGGTCCGATTTGGATAATTTAAAAAGATATATCATTCTTATGTCATAAAGTATAACGTGGATACTAGTTCTATTGTAATTGCGATAACGTTACGGATCCTCATTAGAATTAGAGTTAAAGAAGCACTTCAATGTGCATCATTTGATGACCTATGTAGCGCGGCGGCCGAATATTATGAAAGCTTGCTCAGTGATTGATCTATACTTGAGTAACTCTTTTCTATTTTCTAGAAGTGATTGCTTTCAGGCAACCTTTGGATGGAAAGAGTAGGTAATATAAATTACAAATCCACATGGAATACATGTGTGGCGAGCAAAGCGAACCGCAAATCTATAATATGGCTCGCTTTGCCCGATGCACAGCGTGACGTACTGTGTGCCTCCTACCTGATTTATCCTACCTTATTTACTACGCGATTTATCGAAATTCCTGTAAAAATCTAAATTTTTCATATTTTATTTTGCTAACTTGGGTTTCTAAATAAACCAGTTACTTACTATAAAATTACATAAACGTGAAGCCAATTCCACTATCTACAAGAATTAATAAATAAAATAATACACTTTAGTGTAAAATCATGAACAAAAACGAAGAAATCTCATCAAGTCTGATCCTGCATACTAAAAGTCCCACAGCCAATTGTAGTTCATTCACCTCAAACTGATGGATTGTTCTATGACACTGCTTGTTTATGCATTCATTTGCTATCCTTGTCTTCCATCTTCAATATTCCATACAAAAAAAGAGATGGCTACAGTTCATAAAGTGAATAAAGCGCAAACAACCGGCAAACGGCTTGACAACCGCGCCGACTGACGCATGACGGCGCGCGGCGCTCAACGTAGTTTTAGTTCCTGCCGCCTGTCGGCAAATGGCGCTTGAGCGGTTAAACGATGGGACGGAACCCTCCGTGTGCGAGTGTACTCGCACTTGGGCGGTTTATTCATTTTAATTTACCTTCCCTGTCAGGGTTTCCGAGACAGTTGACGCGGCCGGCGCGCTCGTAGAAGGAGGCGAGCCGGGCGCCGAGGTAGGCGGGGTAGCCGGAGTCGGCCGGCATCTCGGCCAGACGACCCGAGATCTCACGCAGCGCCTCGGCCCAACGGGACGTGGAGTCAGCCATCATGGACACGTTGTAGCCCATGTCACGGAAGTACTCGGATAGGGTGATACCTGGGGAATGGTTTCAATATTAGCTGTGAACAATATCAATTGTATGTACTTAGATGTAACATCCATCCATCTATCCATCCATCCAAACTTTGGCATTTATAATATTAGTGTGACAATTCTAGTATAAAGATTCACGATAAAGTACTGATTGTATTTTTTTCACACATTTTAAAAGACAATAAAAATAGAAATGGGAAAAAAAAGCAAATACAAGAAACTTATTACAGTAATGTGACAGGAACCAGCTGAAGCTGAGGATAAGCAATGCGGGAAGTATTTCCTTCATTGATCACTCTCCACAAAGTACCTCCAGAGTGCGGACAAACCGAATAAGGGTTTATGTTAGCAGTAGATAAAATAAGTTAATACTATGTTTTAACATAATTAAATGGAAAAAAAGTGGAGATAGTCCCTCTGCCCCAGCCCGCTGTCCCGTATTATTAATCCACGCGAATCTAATGGGATACAGAGTACAGACCAAGCGAAAGCGAGCGAATGCAAACAAGTGGGATTCGACGATCGGTACGTTCGTTCCATTTTTCTTTGATGTAGCGACAGCCGCCGGAGCACGGCCGAAGGCGAACGAAGGCCCTCGCTTAGGCTCGCTTGCTTCCGCAATGACGTCCACACTGGTTTTTTCGCGTTCGTTCGTTAGCCTTCGCTTACTCTCGCTCGCTTGGTTCTGTACCCGGCACAAGATCGTGTTATGATATATGCGAGTGTAGGCCATTATTTGCCCTAATCCTGCTACGCACAAACATTGTTTCTAAGATTTTTTTAATGTTTAGTTACTTAGTTAATGTGTTGTGTAGTAAATTCTTTTTTATTTCTTTTAAGGTTTGTAGTGTAAAATAGTTACCGGTGTAGATAGAGGCCTCTCGGGCAGCCACAGGCATGTTGGAGGTGTTGGCGACGAGTGCGGTACGCTTCATGATGGATTCGGTAGCTCCGTCGATCTCGACCGTCAGTTCGGGGAAATCACGAAGTACTTCTGACATCTCGTTACCTGGGGAATATTATTTGATTTAGCATATAATAGACTAGCGGCCCGTCCCGGTTTCGCACGGGTGGACATTTATTTTTTAAACATATAAATATAGCATATGTTACTCAGGGAAAATGTAGCATTCTGATGGTGAATGAATTTTTGAAAACGGTCCAGTAGATTTTGAGTTTATTCGTTAAAAAAATCTTTCCTCTTTTTATTATTAGTGTAAATAGAATATATTTATTAAGAAACTAGCTTCTGCCCCCGGCTTCGCACGCTTATTTTCGGCAAAATAAGTACTTAGCCTATTGTTTACGCTAGGCTACGTTCTAAGTGTATGCCAAATTTCATTTTGATCTGTTCAGTACTTTTGGAGATCCTAGGTAACAATAATTTAACATTTCACAAACTTTCGCATTTATAATATTAACAGGATAGTAGGAAGTATAAATAATGATCACTAATTGCACCAGTCAACCACAATAGGTTTGTGTTGGTGCTCACACTCGTTTTAAACTAGCTTATACCCGCGGCTTCACACATATTTTTTGTAACAAAAATAGTCTAGCTTGTTTTCCTTTTTAATGTATACTTGTGTACACTTACAATAGTTATGTAAGTGAGGTAAAGTGCGAAATACATACCACGCTCTCCGCAGCCGACGTAGACGATGACGTCAGAGTTGGAGTACTTGGACAGCGCCTGCGAGATGACAGTTTTACCGCAACCGAAGGCGCCGGGGATGGCCGTGGTGCCTCCTTGCACGCAGCTGGTAAAACACAACACAAAATTAAAAACCCGCTGACGTTTATTGGCTGTACAGATTTTCATGAAACATGGCTAAGAACACTGGGGATAAAATTATCTATAATATATATATTGACGACCTCTGTGGCGCGGTGGGCGAAGGTCCGCCTGCGACACAGGAGGTTGCGGGTTCGATTCAGGCGCGGTCGCAGCCCAAGACTTTGGGGGGGGTCACACTTGGTGCGGGCCGTAGCACCAAATGTACTTGTAGGCGGTTGCAGACCCCACTGAAAACCACTAAACTTTATCGGCGAGCGGAGCGAGCCGCGGAAATTTTATACTCAACTCCCAACAATAGTAGGTATAAGTTATAGCGAGCGAAGCGAGCCTCGAAATTTTTGAGATGTTTTCTTAAGTTTGAGCAAAAGTAAGCAAGAGTAGGTCTACTTGCTTACTCTCGCCCGCATCATTTATTTTGTTGTTGATAGGTATCTATAAAAAAAAAATGATAGCGAGCGTAGCAAGCCCCGAAAATCTTAGAGACTTGCGGTATTTGATATAAAGCTATGAATATAAATAGGGGCGAGCGGAGAAAGGGCGTAAAAAATAATTGAAAATACAAAAAAGTCACGGAAGAAAATGTAACGGCGAGCGGAGCGAGCCGCCGAAATTTTTGTTACTTTTTCGGGTAACTACCCGAGCAAAATGATTTTAAACAAGTGTCAAGCACTAGACAAAATACAGAGAAGGACAAAATACTATCGGCGAGCGGAGCAAGCCGCAAAATGCAGTGTTTTGCATATTGGCCGCAAACATGACATCCCTTCCCCCAACTCCCAACCCAACAATAGGAAGTATAAGTAATGGCGAGCGAAACGAGCCTCAAAAATGTTGGAGATTTTTTCTGATGTTTGGGGAAAAGTAAGCCAGAGACAAAATAAAGTGAGCGAAACCTGCCCCGAAAATTTTAAACACTTTGCGGTGGTAGATATTATACATAGCTATGAATTTAAATCGGGGCGAGCGGAGCAAAGGAGATTAACAAAAAATTAAAAATACAAAAAAGACATCGAAAAACATGTAGCGGCGAGCGGAGCGAGCCGCCGAAATTTTTGTTCCCTTTTTCGGGTTGTCACAAACTGGTTTAGAAAATAAATAACAGCGAGTGGAGCGAGCTCTGAATGAGCCGCAGCCTTTTTTGAAATTGGTGAGGCATGTGTCCATGCAAGATAAGGAAGCTAAATTATGAGCTACTAGCTTCTGCCCGCGGCTTCGCACTCGTTCTTTCTATGGAAACGTTAAAGGTAATTGTTATCCCATGGGAACTGATTTATGGGATAAAAAGTAGCCTATGTTTGATGCCAGGCTTGGAGCTACACCGATGCAAAATTTTAGCTCAATCTGTTCAGTAGTTTTGGTGTGAAGACGTAACAAACATCCATCCATCTATCCATACAAACTTTCGCATTTATAATATTAGTGTGAAGAACAATTTTAAAGTTTCACGAATAACAACAAAATACGCGGACAACAGACTAGACACTATATAGAATCAACGGCGAGCGAAGCGAGCCGCGAAAATTTTTATGATCTGGCTGTGCGTGTGAGTTGTTTGGTATTAGATATTTTGCAGTTGCAAACTCGCCTGAAACGGAGAAGGAGTCTTGAACTAGAGCAAGCCAGAAGCTTATCAAAACAGCAGAATGTTATCAGAGGCAAGCAGAACGTGCTGCGATAATTTAGTGGTTTCGTTAGATTTTTGGAGTGTTTGGAAAACTGACCTCAAATGAGGGATGAGCCCATGACCAGAGGCAGACAGTGTAAAGTTGCCGGCAAGTTGAGCGAGCTGCGACAATTTTTGGTTTTTGATAGATTTTGGGCAACTTTTTAGAAAATTTGGCAAAGTGACATAAAGCGGGCCGGGTTTTGAGCTTTGGATCATAGTCAGAAGGAACAAATGTTATCAGCGACCAGACCAAAACGCGAAAATTTTGTTGTCTACGAATTTTTTGTACTGGTTGACAAAGTGACCTCGCAGATTATTTGTTATATTTTTTGCTTTTTATTGTGGTGGTTGGATTGATACAAACTGACAATAGCGGACCAGCCAGACCAATAAAATTAGGAACGTTGGCTCTGTGCTAATCAAAACACAGAGCACAAATAATAGTAATACCGGCGAGCGGAGCGAGCCGCGATTTTTTTTATTGCTGCAGTTGGTAACCATAATCAATGTAACGGAAGTAAACAGGACAATATAATCATCAAGCTGTGGGTTGCAATTTTTTAAGTACCTAAACTAAGGTTTTGGGGGGGGTCATGACCCCCGTGACCCCCCCCCTGGGACCGCGCCTGGTTCGATTCCCGCCTCGGGATAAATATTTGTACGATCTGCAGATATTTGTTCAGGGTGTTCTGGTCGTTTTCTATGTATAAATAAAAAATATCTATCTACGTACTCGTACATATATTATTATGTATATCAGTTATCTAGTACCCATAACACAAGCTTTGCTTACCTTGGGGCTAGATAATGCTGTGTGAATTGTCCAGCATTATATTTATCTATGACACAAAAAAAACTAAACGAAAATCGGTTCATCTGTTTGGGAGCTACAAGACAAATACACAGATACACAAACAGACACGTTAAACTTTAACACTCCTCTTTTTGCGTCAGGGGTTAAAAACAATATTATGTGATTTTTTTTTATTTGCTTTATATTAAATCGCTTTCGTGTGACTGCGGCCATGATAGTCCTATCGCTTTCGTGTGACTGCGGCCATGATAGTCCTATTGTGATCGCCACTTTGTGTCGAAGCAGCGGCGTTCATAATTCACCCCTAACCCTTGCAGCTGCTAGGAACTGTAGGATTTTCATCGGAGTGAAGTCTCTTAGCTCGTCTGGACTAAGCAGGTGCTTGCCCAGATGGATGCTACATTTTTTCATCAGTGCTCCGCACTCTCCTAGAAGATGGACAGGTGTTTCCTCCGCCTCCTCACAGAATCTGAAGGTTAGTGTGTCGCTTAGCCCCAGTTTGAACATGGTGCTTATTGAGGCGACAGTGTCCAGTTAGGGCCCTTGTCATGATTCAAGGTTGCTTTTGCTTAGCGCGGTTGTACCGTTTATGTCAAATCAATGATTTTGAGTGGCTCATATCCGAGGAATTCTTCCTGTAGTGTATGGTTGCTTTATTTTTACTGCGCTGTCAGGCAGGTTACCTACCTGACATATCACCTGTCGGATTGTAGTTAGTCACTGGGTAGGTACCATACCAGTTTAGTAGGTAGGTAGGTATTGTACCTGACTTTTTCTTTTTTGATAAATACTTATTTTTTTTTTAGTCCCGAGCAATTTAAGACCACGAATACCATCACATTAAAGTAACACCAAAACTAGCAAAACACTTTCTTTTTTCGCGGTTCGCTCCACTCGCCGAGCGACCCTGATGATCGCACTGCTGAGGATGTACAGGGAACGGATTAATTCTCACGGGAACAAATAGTGAAGCACACGCTGTCCGGTCAGCAGCGATTGGTTAGCAGGAAGCTTCTCGGTCACTGGGCAAGATTGGCGCACCGGCCACACTTATACCGTAAAATAATGTAGTTACGGAGACAAAGAGTCCAGCATACGCTCTCCGGTCAGCAGCGGGTGGTTAGCAGGACGGTCACTGGGCGAGGCCGGCGCACCGGCCACACTTATACCGTGGAATAATGTACTTACGGGAACAAAGAGTCGAGCACGCGCTGTCCGGTCAGCAGCGGGTGGTTAGCAGGGAGCTTCTCGGTCACTGGGCGAGGCTGGCGCACCGGCCATACTTATACCGTGGAATAATGTACTTACGGGAACAAAGAGTCGAGCACGCGCTGTCCGGTCAGCAGCGGGTGGTTAGCAGGGAGCTTCTCGGTCACTGGGCGAGGCTGGCGCACCGGCCACACTTATACCGTGGAATAATGTACTTACGGGAACAAAGAGTCGAGCACGCGCTGTCCGGTCAGCAGCGGGTGGTTAGCAGGGAGCTTCTCGGTCACTGGGCGAGGCTGGCGCACCGGCCATACTTATACCGTGGAATAATGTACTTACGGGAACAAAGAGTCGAGCACGCGCTGTCCGGTCAGCAGCGGGTGGTTAGCAGGGAGCTTCTCGGTCACTGGGCGAGGCTGGCGCACCGGCCACACTTATACCGTGGAATAATGTACTTACGGGAACAAAGAGTCGAGCACGCGCTGTCCGGTCAGCAGCGGGTGGTTAGCAGGGAGCTTCTCGGTCACTGGGCGAGGCTGGCGCACCGGCCATACTTATACCGTGGAATAATGTACTTACGGGAACAAAGAGTCGAGCACGCGCTGTCCGGTCAGCAGCGGGTGGTTAGCAGGGAGCTTCTCGGTCACTGGGCGAGGCTGGCGCACCGGCCATACTTATACCGTGGAATAATGTACTTACGGGAACAAAGAGTCGAGCACGCGCTGTCCGGTCAGCAGCGGGTGGTTAGCAGGGAGCTTCTCGGTCACTGGGCGAGGCTGGCGCACCGGCCATACTTATACCGTGGAATAATGTACTTACGGGAACAAAGAGTCGAGCACGCGCTGTCCGGTCAGCAGCGGGTGGTTAGCAGGGAGCTTCTCGGTCACTGGGCGAGGCTGGCGCACCGGCCACACTTGCAACATGGAGTATTTGTTCTTCTCTCCGTCGAATTCTGTCTCGAGCACGATGTCCTGAGGAATTTGTATTGGTTAGACAGGGGATAATAATCTTATTTGTAAAATAAGATTATTATCCCCTATATAGGTAAAAATTACTTTGCTGATTCAACTGAGCTGATGGCATTTTAATAATTTTTTAGGATTCCGTACCTCAAAAAGAACCCTTATAGGATCACTTTGTTGCCCGTCTGTCTATGTCTGTCTGTCTATCTGTCTGTCTGCCTGTCTGTCTGTCCGTCTGTCAACCCCCTTTTCTCAGTAACGCGTGGAGGTATCGAATTGAAACATCAAACAGGTACTCAAGTCCGTAACCTTTTGGAGCCGTGATATAAATAAAACTTCTAGGTCAACGCAATGCCCGTTTATGTCCGAATATTTTGGGGAATCACATGCACACAAAACCGCTTCTTCCCGTAGACCTAGAATTAATTCACCTTAAGAACACTCCAATTTATCGCATACCTTTTGTTTTTAATTCCCTCAAAATAAAAATAAAAGGTAGGCCATAAATACCGGATAAAAATCGTTATGAATAGGTAGTTACCGTGACTTGGTAGCTGCCAGCGGGTGCGATGTACGTGACTGTTCCCTTCGCGCGCGGGGGGACCAGCATCTTGTGTTTCACGAGGGTGTTCTCGTGCACGATCCCGTACACATCTCCTCCGGTGATGTGGGATCCCACCTGTGGACATTAATATAAATAGATAGATGGATAATACTTTACTGGACCACACAATGACAGAAAACAATCCTACTATATATGTAATATTAAAAAGTCGAAAGTTTGTGAAATCTGAATTTTTGTTACCTAGGATCTTCAAACTACTGAACAGATCAAAAAGAAATTTTGCGTACGTTTAGAGCAAAGCCAAACTTAGATAATAAGCTACTTATTATACCGAAAATACGCGTGCGAAGCCGCGGGCAGAATCTGGTATAGAAATAAATGCTATGAGAGGACGAAGTACAAAGGCGGCTTTATCGCTATGAGCGATCTCTTCCTGGCAACCTTAGGATGGACTGGACATGTAAGAACAAAATAGACGGTGCACTCGAAACAAAAAAGGGAAAACAATTATACTTACACTGCATACTATAGTACCTACATAACCTACAAACATTATAATAAACTCACATAAAAATAAGGTTGTCTATATTTTTACAGGGATAGATAATGCCCATGAAGCAGTTTTTTAAAAGGAGTGATTTGACAAGTCAGATTTCCAGATAAATATTAGAAGGTAACTTATAATATAAGAAGGCAAGTTGTGATGTGAAATTCAATATGAGAACAATAGTAATCCATTGTTCCCGAATCTATTGTATTTTGGACACGAAATGCGACCATTTCAGTGGGTATTTTCGTCAGTTGGATAAAGACACGAAATGCGAGTGAGCTGGTTGTTTACACCAGAGCAGCAGTCCCAGACATGGATTTTCTGACTTCATAAACGCTACATCAGAGATGGAATCTCTAACATAGGAATACAAGTGAAGAAAAAGAAAATATGAAATCTGAGAAGAAATCATAATACATTCGGTCACAAGATTAGTAGATTTCTGCAATCGTTTCCGAGTAGATGCAATGTGACTAACAGGACCAGGGAGAGGTCGGGAGCAGAACCAACAGCTTAAGGTGCTTTCATGCACGGGGTGTAACACCGCCTACTTCCTGACTCCGGGCTGCTACTGTGACTTATTTTTTTCTAGCATTCATGATATAGGTAAAACCTCACCTTAACATTAAGGGGGTTGAATTCCCAGTTGATGTCTCTGGCGAGGCACGGCACGTTGACTCCCTTGGGGATGTAGATGGAGTGGGTCAGGTCGTGGATGGCCTTCAGGGGACGTTGGATACCTGGATATAGAATAGATAATGAATAATAATAAATAACTTGACGACCTCTGTCGCATAGCGGGCAAAGGTGCACTTGCGACGTAGGAAGTTGCGGGTTCAGTTCCCACCTCGGGACAAATATTTGTACGATCTACAGATATTTTAGAATTTAACCAATTAACAAGTCTGCTTTTTATAGTATAAAATAATAGAAACAAATAAGAACTATTATTTACAATGAGGATCCGTAACGTTATCGCAATTACAATAGAACTAGTATCCACGTTATTCTTTATGACATAAGAATGATATATCTTTTTAAATTATCCAAATCGGACCATTACGTACGAAGTTATGACTAAACTGATATCTGCCTACGGTTAACGGGCGGCGACCGAGCGAGTGACGTCACACGCACCCGCGGCGGTCACTCAGTGAACTTCGCTAGTAATTTGGTCATAACTTCGTCAATATTTGTCGTAGAACAAAAATGTTTGCACTGTGTGTTCTGGATTTCTTAGCTCTGTAAATCTGCATTCTCAACTAAAAACGTTACGGATCCTCATTGAAACAACTGAGCTAACTGCAGACTGTTGTCGTTTTTATATTTATAAGTGAATTACTTGTCAGACGTAGTAGTCTTCATGTACTTGTCAACGACTTAAAACTTGTAATGCAGGAGAACTTACCGTCAAAGATGGATCCCAGGATACCAGGTCCCAGCTCGACGGACAGAGGCTTGCCGGTACGGAGTACGGGGTCGCCGACTGTTACACCGGAAGTTTCTTCGTATACCTGGACAAATCATTAGGTGTTTTATTAACAAAGAAAATTAAAATAATAGAATTAACATTTACAACTAGTATTTACACTTATTATATCTATTTCTTAAAAATATAAGCCGTCACCAGAAAGCAGAGTGCCCAGAATGCTGGCAGGATTGCCATGCCACGTTCAATGGCAATGCTAATTCCTAATCACTAGGTTAAATAAAACATCTCCTCCACATAAAATAATAAAACATAAGAAAAACAAAATATACCTAATAAAACATCTATTCATTATGAATTCGGTAATCTTTTAAAAAATCCACAAAAAAATAGGTAGGTATGCAGTTTTTGTTTTCTCAAAATTGAGTCCATTGACGCCTGTAATGTACTTTAATTTGACGTGTAAATTTATATTTTATCAATAAAATCTTGTTTCTTGCTCTCATGGTTTCGGATTGGTCATCTACTCCCATCTGAAAAAGCCATTCTAGCGATACTTATATCGCTATAAGTTCGTATGGTGAGCACGAGAATTAGCGATAAATTAATTACTTTTTGTGATATCGTGGTGAAGGTAGGTGAACAACCTCCATTATCACATTATTTGGCACAGTATAGAAGCTATACACCTATACTAGATTTTTAATTTATCTGCAAAAAAGATAAACAGTCCTGCTGGATTGTTGGAACAATTGTATTTATTGTTTCCGAATTATTATTATTTTTGAGCTTATTTTACAAAAGATGATTAGTTTATAATTAGATTAAGTTAGTCGCAGGTTAATTTTACGTTAAATACTGCCAGCGCTTAACCGAAAATTTACTTGCGTATTGTTGATTTTTAAACATAATTTTAAGTACTTGTGGGTTGACAATTCTTTGTTTAATAAATATTGTTAAAAATTAGATATATCTCAGCGAAAAATATTTTACTTCTTGTGTTGCAGGTTTACTACCCCAGACAGAATGGCAGTCAAATGCTGGCACAAAGCCAAATAATTATGTCATCTATGGCACAGTTTAATGAGTAATTAGTTTGGTAGATTTGCCAGTGAATGTTGTAGTGAAAGTTATGCTGACAGAAACACTGCTGACTCGTGTCCACCATCAGCGCCGATGGTCAGCGTGAACGTAAAACCAACGTCATGCATGACTTCAAAATGAACACTTCTGATTTGCGTCCCTCCATCTGTACTTAGTTTCTTTCAAGAATACTAAAACGTCTCAATCTGTGACGAACCCATTGTCATAGTGAGGCGATTCGTTTAGCAGAATAGGGCCCCAGAACTGATGATTATGACTAAAAAATAGCGTTAATTCTCGAGCGACAAAAGCCTAAAATGTCACCACTCATGGTCCCCGAAATACGATCCTCTCTGCGTTAGCTCTGAAAGTGGCGGTCGACCACAGAAACGTATCTGTGGCGACAGATTTTGTCGGTTGCACATAACTTTATAGGTCTTCTTTTAAGACCTATAAAATATGTATTTATGTATCACTAGCGGCTCGTCCCGGCTTCGCAATGGTGAACATTAATTTTTGAAACATATAAATACAGCCTATGTTACTTAGGGATAATGTAGCATAATGGTTACTTATGGATGTGTGTATGTTACTTATGGATAATGTAGCATAACGCTAATGGTGAAAGAATTCTTGAAATCGGTCCAGCAGTTTTTGTGTTTATTTGTTACAAACATACAAAACTCCAAATCTTTCCACGTAGCACATATTTATGTAGATATGGATGGTATATGTATCAGTGCCACAGAACTATATCTCGATATAGTCGAGACCCAAGGTCCGTGATAATTTTTAAAAACCCGTAGAGCCTTGGTACAGCGTCGGGTCGCAAGGCGGGACCCGAGAGCTGGTGAGTATCTGGCACAGCGCATCAGCATTGTCATACAGCAGGGCAATGCAGCCAGCGTATTCGTGACGCTTTCGCCTGGTATTGATCAATTGAGCTACCTGTAGATTGTTTGCAACAGTCTGCAGTTAGCTCAATAGTTTCAATTGTAAATACTAGTTCCAATTTGTTTTTATTATTTGTTTGTAATTTTCTTTGTTAATAAAGATTTTCATTTCACAATATCCCAGGTTGACTACCCCAGACAGAATGGCAGTCAAATGCTTGCCAGCATAGCAAAGCCAAATAATTATGTGAACTATGGTGCAGTCTATTATGTAACTAAGTTGGTAGAATTGCCAGTAAACATTGAAGTGAGAGAGAACACAGAACTATATTTCGAAATAGTCCTGTGCCCATAATCGACAAACTGGGCATGCGGGTTAGATCACAGTTGGGTGGAGATGGGTGGTATGTAGTATGTTACCTGAATGGTGGCCTTGTCTCCCTCCAGCCGAATGATCTCTCCGACCAGCTCGTTGTACCCGACGCGCACCAGCTCGTACATAGCCGAGCCGGACATTTTGTGCGCCGTCACGACTGAATACAGATAGATAGTTTTAATGGTAACAAAATATAAACAATATCAATTAATCGAGATTGAGCTAGCTCTGCCTGGCCATGTGAAAAAGATTTAATTTCCTGACAGACGATCGCAGTGGAAATCTCCGATCTTCCGATAATCTTCTCCTATCTATACATATGCATAACATCTCCGTGTTTGGAAATTCTTTCTCTTTAGAGTGCAGTTGTGGAATGACTTGCCTCTGGACATTAGGAAGGCAGATACACAAGATGTTTTGTTTGATATTTATTTAAGTATACAGTATGTTATATGTCTAGCAGTCACCACACCACCACAGACCACCACAGACTCTCCGCTACCATCGACACGGAATCTGACACAGATTTGTTCGAAATTCGAAGATTTTAGAAGTTTTAAATATTTTCTGGGTTCTGCAAGGAACTAAACTAACTATGAACCCATGTTACAATAAGGTATGATATAATAAAGCTTTTGGTAATATGTTGCATTTTAGTAATAAAGCTCTTCTATATAAAGCTCTAATTGCCCCAAAGTAGCAATAAATTCGCACTAAGTAGTATCGAAATTTGTAAAAACATGGGTATATGGAAAATGTTTTATTATTTATGGAAAACTACTTTTCTGGTAGATTAATTACTTGCAGAATGCAAAAAATATTAAAAACCGCAAAAATATTTGAATATCGCGCGAATCTGTGTCACATTCCATGTCGATGACTCTGTAGCGGAGAGTTTGAATAGCCCTGCGGGAATGGAACCTACATTCGATCTGTGTCTCAGGCGCCTTCGTGGGGCGCATTGCAGGGGCGATTGTATAGCTAGAAAATGTAAATAAACTCACCGGGACCGGACACAGCAAATACATAACCAAACTTTTCCTCATTCTCCTCATCAGCAATCCTCTTGAGGTTGCTTTGATCCGTCATTTTGAATTATGTATAATTCTATACCTGTGGAAATTAATAAAGATGTATGTTCAAATGTAGAACTACTAGCCACATAACATGGAGATCTTACCCCCGAATTCTGAAATGCAACTCGTATTTAAGCATGTCTCAAGTGACTAATTTTTGACAGAATTTCAGGAAAACTGTCAAAAAACCCAACTTGATGTGTGCAATCTGAGTTGCGTTTCACTATTCGGTTAGATTTTGTCCCCAAAATACAAAACAGACGCTGTTTTGTATTTTACCAGCATCAAACCACAACCAAACATAGGAAAGACCGCCCAATTTTATTAATATTGATCTATTCTCTATGTACACGAAAAAGAAGTTTATACAGTGCAAGTCTTTATAAAGTGCACATACTAAAATTGGTCAAAATATAGGTACTCAATTTTATCGACAGAAAACAAGTTAAAAAAATTCTAAAAAATATATTAATTTTTTTATGGCGTTTTTAATATTTTTGATAACCACTGTCTACCCAAGTTATACAAACTGTTATTACTTTTGAACTATGAGTCGTATCGCTAATATACGCTTTATAATAATAAAATAACCAAGCCAATAACTTAAACACAACATTTTCTATCGGTGATTGAAGACAGGGCCTTCTGGTGTGTTTTTAATATTTAGAAAACTAGTTAAAATCATTTACTAATTATTTAACATTAAATTATTTACAGGATCAAACTAGTGCATTAACTGTTCAAAACGTCCAAAAAAAAAGGGAAAAAAAGGGGGCTCTACCTGCTAGCTTATCGAAAAAAGTTTTTCAGCTGAGTGAAGGTCATTGTTTAACCACCAATTGAAAATGTTGTGTTTAAGTTATCGGTTTGGTATTTTTACAAAGCTAATACGAATAGTAGAATAACGTCAAATAACAATAACATAGGGTTTGTAGGACGTTTTATTTAGAAATTTGTTATTTCTTATAAAAATGATCAAAAAATAGTAAGATTTTCTTCCAACATCATTTATTAATTTATGGCGTGTATTTTTTTAAACATTTTTGGTTTAAGCACGGCCTATCATTAGAGATCATAATTAATTTTCATTCATAGAGATACGACTCCTAGTTCAAAAGTAATAACAGTTTGTTTATATTGGGTAGACAGTGGTTATCAAAAATATTAAAAAGGCCATCAAAAATTTAATATATCTTTTAGAATTTTTTTAACTTGTTTTCTGTCGGTAAAATTGAGTATATTTTCACCCATTTTAGTATGTGCACTTTATAAAGACTCACACTGTATTAATAGTATTATCTTTGACTACCTACACTTCAAGTTAATAAAAGGTAAGGGAAATCAAACTGATTGTTATTGGTTCTGCCATCTAACCAAAAGTTGCCATATACACTTCATGTCACCCTAGTTTACTTATTTTGATAGAAGTGTCTAACACATGATCCATCTGATGGAAAGTAGCATATATTTTTTAGTGTCATTATATGTTCTCTTTTTCTGCTCTTATCTGCTTATTTATTCACTATGCCTTTATTAAATTTAAATTTTTATCAAGTTATGTTAGTTATGGTTGTGAACTTGGTAGCAAATAAATGCTACCATGTCTTTCTTTTTTATGATTAACAGTCAGAAAAATTAAATTTTATTTGGAATGTTATTTGAGTCCACTGAGCTCCATTATATATGTATGCTGGATTGAATTTTCGATATGCAATGACAGTTGTTTATTGTGCCGATTCAGAGCACCTCTCTTGACCATCTCTGGTATAAAAGAGGTGGCCAAGGCTGGTGTTGACCTTACCAAAACAACATGACATCCAAAAGTAATCTTTAACTAAATAAGTTTCTTTAACCAAAAAATAGTAATGGAACTAATGTTCCATAGACAGTCACACAAACAGTCAGCACCAAAATCGTGTAAATCAAATGACCTCAATCAGTCATCGATAAATATGACATCCAGGATTCTTGTATAATAGAGCTCAGTGTTCGAGTCCAATTATAAGATAGCTCTGGCACCTTTTGTTATTCTTATAATATTTGAGTAAAATTAATAGGTATAAAAGTTACATAATTTACAATACAGTTAATAACAGCACTGCAAACTCTGAAAAACTAACTGATCAGCTGACTGCTAACTGATAAGAATTATCAAATCAATCAATGTCAGATCAGAACTTTCCAATAGGAATCTGTTTCATTTGATTACAATCAAATTAGCATATTCTTATTTTCAAAAGTCATGGAAAACCACAAACTAATTGACTATAAGATACTAGTGTAAATTAAAGAGCCAAATAAGATTTGAAAATAACAAGCTTCTTTTAGAAATGATGATCAACTGAGTATCATTTAATAATAATAATATAATATGGGTATCATTTAAACGATCAGCAGATTAAAAAGGTTTTGGCCAGCCGAAAAATTGGTTTTGCAAGCAGAAAAAATATTTTGAGCCGCAGCTAGTGGTCGGCGAAAATGAGTGAATTGATCAGCAGATAATGTGACATTGGGCAGCCTAAAAATTTATGTCACAGTAAATTAAATATTTGTGCAGCAATATACTAGTGAAGCAGCAGCAAATCGTGATTCGGATTAAATGAAATTTTGGCATGCTTTTAAAATGATATTGCAGCAATATATGAATGAAAAAGATCAGCAAATCCTGGTTCGGATTTAATAATGTTTTGGCAAGCTGTCAAATTAATTTTGGTTTGCTAATCTTAATACACCCTTACCATGTTGTGTGGTGTTGATATGGATCAGTTGAGCTATCTGTAGACTGTTTGCAACAGTCGGCAGTTAGCTCAATTGTTTCAATTGTAAATACTAGTATAATTTTCTTTGTGAATAAATGACCCTTACCCACCTTTATCATTATTAATCTTCTGTAGCTACCTATCTACATGTGTATGTCTCTGAGCTCCTCCTCAACGGCTGGACCGATTTTGATGAAATTTAATTTAATGGTGTGTTTGAGTGGGTCACTGGATGGTCTAGATTTGCAACTTGACCCGGAAGGTGGCGCTGTAAAATAAACCCGGCGGCCGGGTTCTAGGATTTTTGTCCGAGAAATGTCTATCGGAAATACGTAGGTCATAGATAATGTTCCTAACGGCTCGCTGAGAGAGGCGGCTCGCTCAAAACCACCCATGCCCTGCTACCTCTGCACTCCTCTGACCGCCGCCGCGCCGCGCCGCCCCGCCGCGCCGGCGGCGTCGTGGAATCGGTAGGAAGGAGGAGGTTGCGGGTTCGATTCCCGCCAAGGGACAAATGTTTGTACGATTTATCTAGATAAATCATATTTAGGTAGATAGCTAGATAAATCATACTTAGGTATAAATAGGACATAGGTATCTTTAAGCACAATAGATAAATATATCTATCTACTAGGAGTGAGCGTTGAATCAACGAACTGTTATAAAAAACAGCTTTTCTACATTTAACGAATCAACCGTTTTCTCTTTTCCGCGAAACAGGTTGATTCAATCAACTTATTATTTCATTCAACGAACGACATACTATGACGTTGACACATTCTCGTTCGTTGACGGACAAAACGAATCAACCGTCTTCTCTTTTCCGCGAAACAAGTTGATTCAATCAACTTATTATTTCATTCAACGACAAACTATGACGTTGACATACTATCTCGTTCGTTGACGGACAAGTTACATGGAAGATTGAACTTTAAAAACACCTTACGAACGAACACCATCCGAAAATGAAGGAACGAGCTTCGAACCGCTAGGTAAAAGTAAAACACGTTGTACACGAGCGAGCGAGACGCCGCAGTAGTCGACAGCTTAAGATTGTTGGAGAGTGAAAGAGATGAATGTATGTTTGTTCATTCCGGGGGCTAAGCGCTCCGTGCGCCGCGCGCCGGCCTTCTGACTGACCAAGAAAAACAGGGAAATTATTTTCATTCGTTTAATTAGTTTGTTTATGTGACACGTTGAGGTCAACGCTTTTTTTGTGCGCAAGTTTAATAATTATTTTATTATGTATAGGTAGTGAAAGTTAGTGATAATTTAGGATATTTATGGCAAATAAGGACAGTGTTTTATTGTAAATAAATAATACTAAGTAGTTCAAATGTAAAAAAAGTTAAAAAACAATTTGCAAAATGCCGGAATGACAAGGCACTACAGTTTACGTTTCGACAAACCAGTTAAAAACGTCAACAGGTTTTGCCACAAGTTGACCGTTTTAGACGTTAACGCGTCAACACTACTCGTGCAATACAGTTAACGTTTCGACAAACCTGTTAAAAACGTCAACCGGTTTTTTAACCGGTTGACCGTTTATAGAAAACGGTTTCGTTTCGTTAACACAAAAACAGTCAACGACCCACAACTACTATCTACTGTGCTATAACGATATAAATCTTTGGGAGTAACTCGTTATAAACTGGTTATAGAAATGAAATGGAAAGAAATAAAAACCTACCTACCCAGGTAGGTACTCGTATATACCTATAAGTACCTTCCTAATGCTGGACAATTCACACAGCATTATCTAGCACCAAGCAAAGCAGAGCTTGTATGTAGGTAGGTAGGAAGGTACGGCTAGATAACGATATAAGTAGGTACTTACTTACTTAATTAAATATGTACGAACTTTTGTGAAAAACAAATGTACTAATAGGTACCCTGAAATCCAAAATGTCTGAATGAGTGAGTCCAAATGCCGACGACACCCGCAAACTACCTACCTACCTACACAATGAGTCGTGAAAAATAGTGTTCTTGCTTGCCTAATTGTTTTATGTAGGTACTGATGGTGCAATAAAGTAGTAAGTACCTAATCAATCTATCTAATTGTTATTCATTTTCATTTATTGTGCAGTCAAATTGAATTGACTTTTGTGAAAAATTAAAGGTGTCCTATCCTTTTGTGTTAAAATTAAAGGCTCTGTAATCGAAAATGTGTCTAGGTATTTCTAAAAAGTGTAGGTACTTATACCTAATCTGTGACAACAAGGCTACCGAGAAAAAAGTGTTAAGTATCTCTTTTTCTCCCACATCAGTTGCAAACACTACTTTCGGTAGTAGGTACCTATGGCTATAGATAATCAAAGAAACACAAAGGATCCACAATTAAATCCTCTGAGAATTGCTATGTTCTACTTTGTAGGTAGGTACGGTTCATGAGATACAGTCATATATTATCTAGATGTAAGTGTAAGTAAAATTCAAGAGATTCGGTCCAATTAGGTCCATCCACCTCAGGCATAGATAGACCGGGGCGCCACCGCCGCCGGCGTTCGTGTTCCACGTGCATATTGTTGTCTCGGTCGCACTTCGGTCTAGCTACGTCTTTTCATCTTTGTTGTTCATCAGGTAGGTACATAGGTATTTCGTGTAGGAAGGAACGACCACACTACTGCGGCGAAGAGCACTCACAGTAACTTACCGCAAACGAAAGTAAGTGTGAGTGATCGTCGCCAGCGCATCCTTCCGCGTCCCTTTGACCCATTACAATAAGGTATCTACACTGCGCAGCCACGCGTACTTCCGTTCAGTTCATTTATGTAGATTTGCGCGTAGGTAATAGGTATGCAGGTAAGGTACCTTACCTATCTTGTACGTTCGTTTGTACGTACCTATGCCACTACCGGTGTCACACACGGACAGACATGACTAATAACAATCAAGGGTTCCTTCAGTTGCTAACAACAACGCGAGGTAAGGTAGGCCTGCGTCTATATGTCACTGCCGTGCCGGCGGTGTCACAAACACAGGACAGACATGACCAACAACGAACAAGGGTCCTCAGCACCTTGATACCTTCTTACAAAAAAAATATGCTAGGTAAGGTAGATATAGTACCTTAGCTACCTACCTACCTCCTACGTGCCTCTGTATCGACTCGATTATCAAAACCCCACCTTCTTTAACGCATTCACTGCCCAGCCCTGGCGGTGCGATTCGCAGGGGTCGCACCGCCGCCCGCCACACGAGGGTCGAGAGGCTCGTCTGCGTCTTGGGCCGTGAAAGTGTTAAACGGACTAATGCTCTTTTTCAATAAAATCGTAGTAATATACATTTTTAGTTGACCATACGTATAAAAGCAAACCCATTGATTATGGCTTATACCTATTTATTTTCAGCTTAACGATTTACTTATTCGGCTGACCAAAACATTAATTTTGCTGCTCAAAAAAAACACTTTTTGGCTGATCAAAAATAATTGTATAATCCTGCAGATCATATAATTAATTCTGCTGATCAAAACATTAATTCTGCTGATCAAAACATTAATTTTGCCGAACAAACAGCTATTTATTTTCTGACCAAAAATAATTTTGTTGCCGATCAAGTGTTGCTGGTGGTTTTTATTTTACAGCCGATCAAAAATTAAAATGCTGCTCAAGTAATTTTTAAGCTAACTTTTCCAGCTGATCAAATATTTAAAATAAATACCAATAAATTTACTCCCATATAATATAAGCCTTTTATTCAGACAATTTACAATATGTAGTAAGATACTTTGACTTAAACTAAAACAGCTTCTTCAGTATCCGTCTGTGTGCCACTTTGGACAAAGGCCTCCTCTAATTTTGACCATTCACCTCTGTTGCTAGCCAATCTAGACCATGTGCCACCTGCTGTGGCCTTTATATTGTCGGCCCATCTCCTTGATGGCAGTACATTATAGATTTTGACCATTTTTCGCTTCCTCTGATTGTATGCCCAGT
The DNA here is from genome assembly GCA_963564075.1 of Eupithecia subfuscata. Classification (NCBI taxonomy): domain Eukaryota; kingdom Metazoa; phylum Arthropoda; class Insecta; order Lepidoptera; family Geometridae; genus Eupithecia; species Eupithecia subfuscata. The sequence goes on from OY751106.1 coordinate 156,132, forward strand.
CCATCTCCACTTCAGTTTTCTGATGACTATTGTTGCATCTTTTGTTTTAGTGTGTTTCTTTATAGTGGCCATTCTGATTCTATCACAGAGTTTTTTCCCCATCATACTCCTTATGAGTATAATTTACCTAACGGATAATGTGACTGGATTCTAAAAGAAACAGTTACAATATTTCATAGAAGTTAATTGATAATGGAATGGCATGGTCATTCCAAAACCAAAAGGACCACAACATACTGGCCTACTGGGTATAATAATCTCCACTAAGCATGTAATGTGATTCTTCTGCTGGGAGTCCTAATAAAATTACCGTAGCTGAAAGTAACTAATAGATAATAGCAGGTACCTACCATATTAGAATTCAGTTTTATTCTAACCAACAAAGCAAGAGGTAAGGTACTTGTAAGGTAGAACTTCAGCAAGTTAGCTTCTCCGGACACTTTACAGGCTACTTGAAGTACGTTAATAATCTCAATCTATGAGTACCACAACTATAATAAAATTATTTGAATTTATTGCTGATAAAGTTGCTGAAAAATGCAAGATTCAGTTTTTAGCTAAGTAGGCAGTCACATGATGGGAGGGCGCTAATTTAAAGAATTCGTTTCAGTTAGACGGCACAAAGCCCTGATTATTAATATGTAAACTTCAGATTTATTATATACCTTCTCCACCCCATAAATAACACCGTAATTATACCGGATAGTTACATTAACGATGTGACATGTACTTGGCAAGTAAGAAATTACGATGGCAGAATCAAGAACAATCTTACCGAAATTCGGGCGTACCAAAAACCGTATATCCACAATTTGAGAACATAAACACCAGTAGAAATAAACCAATTATTGTTCCTATTTATAAATCAACTTAAAAACCAACTCACAGGAAGGGAAAGATGGAAAAGACGATCCGAGAATGGCGGAGCTCGACAACTTATCACAAGACCAATGATAGAAATTAAGTCAGCTGACCTCAGTCTATGCTTTTTGTCTATGACAGTTCATGTTATTGATTCCGTTCGCCTGTTGGAAATTAACTGGATAGCAAAACTACACCATAACGTCTCAAATTTAAGAGCTATTATCGAACTACAACGTTATATTTCGTAAAGCTTTGAGAATCACTGGTCAACAATGTTTAATTTTTTTTTAATCATCGAGAGTGGCATCATCATTAGGCATCATAATGATTTTAAGAGCTTATTAGACCATCCTAAATATTGGGTCCTAAATTCAGTGTCCGATTTAGGACAAGAAATTTAGTCGCCGGAGCTCCTAATTACACGTTCACTGATTCAGGACTCTAAGCAGACCAGTGTTGCCGGTGCGGACCTTTTTGGTCCGTTTCGGACTTTTTTCTGCCTCTGCGGATCTTTTGCGGACCATGACTCTTTGCAGAAATTTCCAAGGGAATCACATGCACACAAAACCTATTGGGTACTTCCCGTAGACCTAGAATCATGAAACTTGGTGAGCAGCAAGTTCTTATAGCACAAGTAAGGAAAAACCCAAAAACCATAAATTTGTAATTTATTCACAAAAAAATACTTTTAATGCACGCCATGGACCAAAACTTATAAATAAAATGAAATAAAAATGCTTTATTTCAGACAACCATGGGTCCATAGATTTGCGAGTGATACATAATGGATTACATTATTATACATTATTATTAGTACATTAACACACAAAACAAGATAAAATAGAATAAATATAACAGATAATGTAGCAATAGAAGCTGTGTATAGCAACTCGAGCCGAGGATAATCAATAGAGGAAATATGTTCCTTGATTGATCACCCTCTGCACAAAGCACTTCCAGAGTGGGGATGAAAGGCACTCCGCCACAGCACACAGGATGCTGTTGCGACTGTCCCGTACTCTGCGCATCAGGGACACTGTTTTTTTACGCATAACTGCATGAAAACCGTCTGTGTGGTACTGCGCAAACATTCCTGACGCAATGCAGAATCTAGGCAGCCGCAGCATCATCCGAAATATATTGTTATATTGGACTCGTAGGGCGTCCATCGATCTTTTGGTATGCCGGACCCACAGACTTCCCGTGTAAAAACTCTGACAGTATGCTTTAAAAAGCGTTATTTTAACTTGGTCAGTACACCGGGAGAATCTGCGAGCCAGCATGTTACCTCGAACCGATAGAGCCCTACGCTCCCTTTCGACATCTTCATCGTCCTTAAGGTCGTCGACAAGTAAATGTCCAAGATATTTAAATTTCGACACGCGATTTATGTTTAAGCCGTTAAGGGTGATATTAAGTTTGTTCTCGGGACATTTACCGACGGCCTTAAAAACCATGTATTCCGTCTTTTTCACATTATATTTGAGCCCATGCTCAACAGCGTAGTTCTCACAAACTCTCAGTAGTTTTCTAATCCCCCCCACCGTCAAGGAAACAGGCGAATACCGGCGTCCTGCGGTCTGTATAATACTGGATGGTACTCTTGAGACATATGATCGCGCTCTCTGTAGACAGTCCGGGTCGGAACCCGAACTGAGCGTCATGAAGTTTTATATATATATCTATATAAGAATCAAGAAGACCATCCAGTATATTAGCAATAATGGTTGCCAAAGAAACAGGTCGATAGTTACCTAAATCTGAAACATCTCCCGTTCTGTCCTTCACAATGGGCACCACAATGGTTTTCATTAAATCCAGAGGTAGATGTGAGTGACTCATGCACATTGTAAAAAACATAGCAAGCACGTTTGGAAGGTGCGCTCCTGCATATTTTAAATGCTCAATACTGAGCCCGTCATGACCAGGAGACTTGCCACCGCTCATCCCGCTGAGGACTTTTCCAACCTGTCTAGCAGTAAAACGAACAAGCGGCTTATAGGGTACGTACTAGACGTGTGCGCCGACGTTAAAATGATCGGCGGCGGGCGCCGGCCTGAAATCGGCGGCGGCGGCGTGATTTCGGCGTGAAATCGGCGCGTTGGTATAAGTATAATAAATAAATAATGCTTGACAATTCACACAGCATTATTTAGCCCCAAGTTAAGCAGAGCTTGTGTTATGTTATGGGTAATATACTAGATCACTGATATACTACATTATAATATACGAGTACATTAGGAGTGCATTTCGAAACTTCGAAGTTTCGTTAATTCGAAGTTCATAGCCTTTTTTAAGTTCGTATTTGGTGGCCACAAATTCGAACTTTCTAATTTTTTTGTTTCGATTATTTACCGACGCAAATAAGGCACTTTACGCAGTCGCGGAACGCACGCGTGCTATGAAAGAGTGAAATGCGACCAGTGTTGAAGCTGAGAGAGTTTTCTCAGCGGCTGGCTACATTTGTAACGCCAAAACGCTGGATACCCTAACTTTTTTAGGGGTTTATTATCAACTAACGTAAAATGTAATACATTTAATTAAGTAAATGGGAGTCAGAACATTGGTTGTAAGCATTTGATTCATATAACACAGGTGCTTTATTGGATCCCGTAACTTTCCGTATCACAACAAGTCTTCGGTTGGGTGCAAGATGTTGCGCGCCTCATCAATGCCAATGCCAGTGCGGTATTGCTGTCGAACAGCTTGATCTTCACGGATTATCGTGTACTAGGCCCGCCGATCGGATATCTCGCCATGCCAGCCGGCGACATCATCCGGCGAGTCTTTATCATCGCTAACGTACCAGCTATTCTCAAACCGAATGGTCTGTTGCGTGACGATGGTAAGAGGCCCGACGGTATGACACTAATCCCATGGGAGTTGGGGAGGCCCATCGTGTGGGACGCGCGCTACATGCGCTACACTAGCGCCTTCCCATGTTCCGAGGACATCCGTGAGAGCAGGTGCGGGGGAAGCTTTGGCCGAGGATCTCAAGAGGCGTAAACATGCCGGTCTCGACAGAGCCTACACATTTGCTCCCCTTGGAGTCGAGACCTCTGGTTCTTCGGGTTTCTTAAAAATTATCTGAGCGTTGAGTCGAAGCGACACGTGACCCGAGAGCTGGTGAGTATCTGGCGCAGCGCAGCATAGGCATACAGCGGGGCAATGCAGCCAGTCTCTTGGGGACGCTTCCGACTGGTATTGATATGGATCATTTGAGCTACCTCCCATAATCACCACACTTGGCAGGTGGATTTGAGCCCACATTTGGCTGCCCACATTTGAGCAGTTTGCCCACAGGTGTTGAATAATACACATACGAACTCACTCTCTCTCTCTCTCTTTGCGTTCCTCTGAAACACTCGTCTTAAAGTCCCTGCCCACACTACCACTTTCTACTAGGCCAAGCACGGAGATTATTATCTAGGGTAGAATAGACATTATCGACATCGCATCTTCATACATTGCGAACATTATAGAAGTAAAAGGATTGACTTTCAAACAACTTACGCATTCGTTGACAAAGTGACGTAATTTTTCTCTATTCTACTCTAGACAACAATCCCCGTGCCCTGCAGTAGATTGTTTGCAACAGTCTGTAGTTAGCTCATTTGTTTCAATTGTAATTATCATGATCTGTGATAATTACAACAACGTAAAATTATAGAAGTAGGTTAACCAGTTCTCTGCCGCCTGGCAGCCTTCAGCGATACGACTCGGACGGGCGCTCGTTGCATACGTGCAGTGCAAGCGCGTCGATGACACTTAATGTGGTACGTAATCAAAGTATTTTCGTATGTTTTGGATTAGGTAAATCACGTTTCCGATTCTAACTCTGTGTAAAGGGACTCGCTCGAGAATAAAAGTTACATTTTCTGTCTTAACTTCGAAGTTTCGAAATTGAGCTTCCGAATTTAGAAAGCCAGTTTCGAAATTGAAAAATATAAAACCCTGACGTTTCGCACCCCTTACAGTGTGTGTGCCTTTGTGGTAACTTCGTAAGGTTTTGAAAATAATTAAATGTAATTTATGCAATATAAATTTAGGCTGAATCTTTCTAGTGGAATTGTCTTGACATATGATAAAGTTTATTTTCCTACGGTGTCCCCTCCAAGTCTATATCGGCACCTGTATCTTTCTGAATCAGCGGCGACTTTTGATACAACTTGGTTGTAGGTAGCAGGTGTCGGACAATGTATAATAATCAATAAAATAAAGGAGTTTTCAAAGCGTCTAAAAGAATACGTTCCACGCCGATTTCACGCCGATTGGCCGATCGGCGGCGGCGGCGTGGAAAATTTGCCGGCGGCGGCGGCGGATCGGCGCGGCGCACACGTCTAGTACGTACTTCCCGTAGACCTAGCGCAATCAGAACCCTGCTAGAATTATGAAATTTGGCAAGAAACAAGGCCCTATAGCACAAATAAAGGGAACAATCCGAAAACAGTACCTAATTTGTTGTTTTTTCTTAAAAAAAATATATATATTTTGCTATAGACCAAAACCTTAAAGGGCACTTCCCGTTTACCTAGAATCATAAAATTTGGTAAGAAGCAAGGTCGTATAGCACAAATAACGAGAAAAATTTTAAAACCGTAAAGAACAATGGCAACTTTCCCTTATGGTTTGTCCCAAAAATTTGAGGAAAGATAAGAAATATACCATTCGATTCATCTCAAAATTTTAAGGAACTCTGCATTTTTAGTTTTTCCGAGTTTATTCCAGAAAAAATTAAATATTTTTTTGAAAATTGGCAGAATAATTTCCTATCCTTGGTTCATCTCTTCATTGCAAATGGCGGCGGGGTGACAAAAAAGGTTTCAATTCTAGAGGTTAGTTTCAGGTTAGGGGCAGGATTAAAACCAACCTCGTTTTTTCAGTTGGTAGGTAGAATAGAGTAGGTTTATCGGTCATGGACGAGAATAGCTAGGTCTTAGGCCCTGCTACATTTTTGGATAGAGATTTCCTACCTTTTTATGTAGGTAGTACCCTTAGCCTATACCTACCTAGCCCAGCCTAACCTAAACCAGCTCAGGTGTATTGCCGCGGCTTTACAATGTGTTCCAAGAACGTGTCGCCTACCTGTTCAAATAAAATTGATAGGTACCTAATGAGCGCCATATCGCCCAGTCTTCAGCTTGCCGCATCCAGCATCTCCCTACCAATTGCGTCCTACACTACGTTTGCCGAGTCGCAGTCTCCACTAAAAGACAAGAACACGTTTGCTTTTCGATTCTTAACTTACCCATGGCACAACTATTATTTGTATTATAGGTAGGTACGTGGAGTATCGTACGTACCGTACCTTCCTGAAGTGAAGACATATAATTAACCGCTATCTCAATAAAAGTCATAGGTCTACCTACCTATAGTCATCGCCAAAATTACTTACCTAGGTATAGCGGTGAACAGATGAAGATTCCAATCCAAAGCACAGAGCAGCTTCTGTTGTCTTGCAATAAGTGTAGTTTAGCGATTGCTCTTGACGGTTTTGGAGTCTTCAACTTAACGAGTTACGAGCACCTACCTACCTAGGTAGTACCTAATCAAAAATGTTTTTAGGTAGGTACCTATCTACCAAAATAGATAATTTTGTAATAATTCCTAATATCCCAGAAGGATCGAGTGGTTGGCCTTACTACCTACGTTACGTACCATTCTAGCTTTACCAATAGGTAATACTATCTATAAACTAGCCAAACTCGATGTGGAATGTTTATAAGCAAACCAATAAGAACACACACACACAACGCTTACACAAAAAACTAAAACTCACTTGCTTTGATTGGCGTCGAGTTTCAGATAGGTACCTACGTATAATAAATTGCATTGATTGTTTGCAACAGTCTGCAGTTAGCCAAATCGTGGCCAAATTGTTTCAATAAGTAATACTAGTTCTAATTTCACTCTGTTGTTGCGTTTTTTTATACGCAATTACTTACGCCTTACTTACGTCTGCCGATTTGAGATCCTTCCTTCAATAAATATTGCTTATAATTTATTAATTTTAAAATTTTAATTTTTTACTTTATTTACAAAGAAAATAAGTGCAATCAAATACCTACCTAATAATTTATATTATATAAAAAGACGCGGCAACAGAGTGAATTTTAGGTTAAGAATGGGCGGTTTGTTTACAAACATTCTAAATCGAGTTTGGCTAGTGTATATGCATAAGATAAGAAAACATACCAACTAGCACGGTAATATTATAGGATAATATTACCTTGCAACTAGGTAACTGGTCAGTAGAATCGTATAATTTTATTAATATGCGCAGGCAAACTCATAGATGAAATATTTTTTATCTTGGTGCTAAATTATACATTTTCAAGAATGCTTAGGTAAGTACAGTATATCAATTCTTGGGGTTAGTTTCTTTCAATTCTTAGTAAGTTTTTCCATTATCTGTGAGGTAGCGCTACCGAGTAAGTAGGTATTGTTATTCGGTTTCCTCTCTATCGTCATTTAGATAGGTACCTAAATACCTGAAAAATAAACACATCGATACTATAATATTATAAAGAGGAAAGATTTGATTGTTTGTTTGTTTGTATTGAATAGGCTCCGAAACTACTGGACCGATTTGAAAAATTCTTTCATTGCTATGAAGTTTACTTTTCAGGGAGTGACATAGGTTAAGTATATTTTATCCCGGAATTCCCACAGGAACGGGAACTACGCGGGTGAAACCGCGAGGCGATCGTCTAGTTATTTATAAAAGGAAAGGAATGTTCAATGTTTGTAAGACTTATTACTAAAATGTATGGGAGAATTTTAGTAACGATAGCTAGGTAGGTACAATACAAACACTGCACATAGGTATGTAGGTACCATAGAAATCTAAATTGATAATTAGATTTCTATGGTAGGTACTTACGGAGTATTAGGTAGGTAAGTACTACTAACTTTTACTAGGTATGGTATGCATAATTTTATGTAGACTAGGCACATACCGACAATCTTACGAAGTAGGTAGGTAGGTGAACAATGAAAACAAAATAAACTCTCGATGTACAATAACTTACAATGGCGAAGGGTAGGTACATAAGTAGTTCTTTAGCACCCAAGAAAGAAAATATATTCTTTGAAACAAGTTTCTTTGCTACTACAACTTTTTGTGAAATCACTCTCACAAACACTTGGGCACAGATATTATAGGTAATACTATATTGGGTAAGGATAGAAGGTTCACCTGTAGTATTATTTTGATAAGTTTATTTTGAAAATCATTTTGTCAACAAACACTCTTTCTACGCAAAACACATTACAAAAGCGCGCGGATTGGACCACAGAATAATAATTTCAGGCAGAGTTGGTAGTGCTGTCAATGTCAAAAACAAAATGGCGGATTCTACGAGTTTTTATCACCCTAGCTTCGCCCAAATTGCTATTCATCCACATTTTCAAAAATTAATTTAATTTTTCCTGCAATAATTATTGAAAAACTAAATATACAGTTTTATTCAGAATTTCCGGAGCTATCGATTGATACCCGTGGGATCTTTCCTCATGATAGCTCATAATTCTTGCCATTGTTCTTTGTAGTTTATTAACAAAAAAATCATAAATTTTGATTCTCTCCCTCGACCATAATAATAAATATATAATAATACCGGGTTCCTACATCATGTTGACATAGAATCATGATATTTGTCAAGAAACAAGGTCTTACAATTAAACGGAACCCTTAGTGTGCGAGTCTGACTCGCACTTGACGTTTTATTTTATCTGTCATTCAACCTTTGTAAAAATAAGCGAAGTTTTCTGAAGTTCATCAAGATGAAGCAACATAAAGTAAAATTCATATGGAAAACTTAATATCCCCATTACAAGTAATTTTTTTTTTACACTTTTTAAAACGGATCTTTTTGTCATATTTCGGACCATTTTAGCGTTCGGATCGGAGCTTTTTTATTTTGACTGCCGGCAACACTGACGCAGACGCTAAAAATAGATTTAGGACGTCGGAAGCCATTCTTGTCCTAAATCGGATCCTAATTAGGATGCTACCTTCCTAAATGCTATTAAACTTCTCTGAATTCAGGATTGACTAATTAGGATATCCGATATTTAGGATGGTCTAATAAGCTCTTTACTGGAGGTCTATTTTGTCTATGTCGACCTTTTTACTTTAGAATTTGTGACAAAGATTCATTTTGTTCATTCATTCGTACAATTGTTTTCTATTCTCTTTGATTCATATTTCATTCGTTCGTTCATTTCATTGTTTTTGCTTGGTTTTTGCAAGCAAAAGGTCAAGTCATTTTTGATTTCCAAAATTACTATTATTGTCTACAAAACAAACATGAAAAGCCTGTCTGTCCTGTTAAATTATGTGAGTTTACCTCGTTACCTATCACTGAGCTTTTTCCGTGTCCAATGCCTATCATAGATACGTAAATAAAAAATCGTTTGCTGCGTACCGAAGCACTGTGTGATTTTTCGTTTACGTATCCATTTACAGGAGCACTAAAGACATCCAGCTGAGCAAATCTTTGTCTTGGGTCCTTCGACACGGAGCACTTCGCGAAGGGCTACAAATAAGGTAAGCAAAGTGAATTTTGCTGGCGCAACACAATAGTATTGTCCACGTAGGTAGGTATGTATGTATAAACAAGACGGACGGAGCGGACTGTTTGCATTGAAAGGTCACTTTACTGCCTTAGTTTTGCCCATAATTAAGACATTCAAATATATTTCACGTATTTCATTCTTCTTGTATTTCAGCCCAGAGGGTTACATACAAGTACAGGCCATTCTAAACCACAAATCATTCAAAGGTAAATTTACTTTAGCAGATATTGAGAGAGTAGTCAATAATAATGAAAAACAAAGATTTAAACTGAGGCTGAACCCCCACTCAAGTGGTTGGGAGATAAAAGCAAACCAGGGACACACAATTCGTGAAGTCGAAAACTCAGATCTAATTCCTATATCAGAGGTAAACCCAGTACCATTAAATCATTTTTATGATCCATGTTGCTGTTAACTCAATGATTAATAGTTATAAAAATATTTCCAGCCAAAATATAATAAAATTATCCATGGCACATACCTAAATTGTTGGCCACAAATTAAATTGCAAGGTCTAAGTCGCATGAAAAGACAACACATCCACTTGGCTAAGGGGACTCCTGATGATAGCACTGTCATCAGTGGCATGCGTCACAATGCCCAAGTTCATGTCTACATAGCTTTAAACAAGGCTCTCGCTGATGGACTTAAGTTCTATGAGTCCGAGAATGGAGTCATTTTGACACCCGGCAATGAAAAAGGGTTCCTAGAACCCAAGTACTTCTCTAAAGCTGTTAGTGTTTGCACTGGTATGTTTTGTTTCCATACTTATGTTTGAGTTTCATCATTTTAATATTCTTGTTTATAGTTTCATGTTTAACCTTGCAGAACCATTAATCTATGAAATCAGTAGGTGCACACCCACTGCTGGGTATATGCCTCCTCTGTCCATTTTGTCTCGTCTTGTGCCCCCCTCATCCACTCATAAATAACCAAACTTATAGACAAGAAGTACCTACTTACTATTAAATTAATTTATATGCACTCACAACTACTAGGCTAGGTACTTATGATGTATGTACTTTTCTTTAATATTAGTCTAGATAAATATGCATGTTTTTTTATCTTTATTTTGTATACACTCATGTTAATAATTTTGCACTGTGCTATTGAGCTTACACTACATAATATCCTAACACCTACCATCGGAGAAGAGAAAGACTTCCTACCGTAACACATTCTTATTAGGTAGAAAATGCCTCGGCATTAAGCCCACCCTTTGTACCTCAGTGCAATAAAGGTTTAAATAAATAAAAATAAATAACACAGTATTAACTAGTACGGAGGGAAGTTACTTGACCATGGGTAACAATACCTAGAGAGAATCACGAAAACTTACATAACCCTTAAACAGTGCCATTTCACTTATGAAATAAACTTTTACTCTTATACATTATGCCAAGCAACAGTGGCTTGGCTACATCATATACCCCGGTACCTACTTAAGTTATACATACCCAACTTATCACAGAATACTCAAGTTGCTGACCTAACACTTACCTACCCATCTGCACTGCAGAACATAAAGTGCAAATGCCAGTAATTCTATCATGTATCTTGAAACTAGATAGCCCAATACGATATGGGTTAAGTTAATTAACGCACATGTTGAGGTACTAAACTAAACTTTGTAATAGGTATTATATGGTTAGAGTAAGTAAATTTTAGTATAGTTTTATTTGTATTTGATTGAAAAACTTTTAACTCCAATTTTCTATTCATTAAGCATAGAGTTACATGTTTCTCAATACAATACAAAGCTAGACGCCGAGCGCCGCCGCCGCCGCCGCCCCCCAAAACGCAAGACGCAGCTGTGTGTTAGATGGCATGCGTCCTAATACAAAATGTTCCGTGAACAATTATTGCAAAATCGCAGGACGCAGAATCGCGTCGTACAACTTCTATCGCGTCGATAAAATCGCAGCAGTGTGTAAGATCGTATGCGTCAACAAAATGTACTGCAAACAAATATCGCAACAAATCGCGCGACCCAGACGCGCTTCAAAATCGCGGCTGTGGGGTAGAGTCACGGTAATATTCATGGGATAATATTACCTTGGTAGAGCAGAGGCTTCACTCGTTGCGGGAATTCCCCGCGTCATAAACTTCAGTTACTCCCACTCCTTATCTTGCTTTCTATAAATAACTTTAGTCTTTAGTAAATCATTTTCACAACATTTAGGAACATAATGGATTCTTTATCTTAATGAAAGTGATTTGTTAATCGAAGTTTAAATGTAGGTAGCTAGAGTTCAGAGCTATCATATTGTTTGAACTGTGTAACAGAGTGAATAGGATGTGGTTTTTGTAGTGTGTAGGTATGGTTTTGTTATACTTCACATTTAAATTCACCCCTAACTAACATTTAAATAAAAGGGAGCGTTTCATTCCTTTATTGTGTTCTGTTCTGTATACTGGAATGTACAGTCAATAATAAAAAACTAACCAATAAGCATTGTCATCTTTCTAAAACGCTTAATACACTTTGTTTCACCTTTAAACGCATTTGGCCGTGACTCTGACCTTGTTCAGCAATCGATTATTGATTTATTGTTGTGTATGTGGTATATTAGTTCTATTTCTCAGGTGAACAGCTGTACCCATGAACAATGGAGTCCCCGGGACCATCTACAGCGGCTGCTAAGCCTGCCAACCAAGCTCAGACCTCTCCAAAAAAAAGAAGTCCCAAGAAATCGCCTAGAAAGCAAAACAACCTGCCGTCTAAGCCCACACAACCAAACAACCCTACTGTTGATTCCCCTTCTAAAACGGTACAACAAAATGACGCTTCAAACTCACCATCAAACTCCGAAAGACCAAACATCCCTGTCATGTCGCCTTCTAAGACAGTAAAATCAAAGGATCGTGCTGCAATTTTACTTTCTGAGCTAGAACCAAAAGTCCCTGTTGTAAGTTTGCCATCTGAGCCAACTCCACCAAACACCCCTGCTGTTACGTCCCATTCAAAAACAGTCAATCGAAATGACCCTGCTGCAATCCTATTTTCTAAGCTTGCACCACCAAGTGACCCTGTTGTAAGTCTGCCTGCTAAGACAACCCAACCCAACACCCCTAATGTCAATTCCCCTTCAAAGACAGTGCAGATAATCGACTCTGCGGCAATTCTACTATCCAAGCTTACACCACCAAAAGACCCTGTTGTAAGTCTGCCTTCTAAGACAACCCCACCCAATACCCCTGCTGTTGATTCCCCTTCTAAGACCATACAGAAAGTTGACTCAGCCGCAATTCTACTAGCAAAGCTTGCACCACCAAAAGACCCTGTTGTAAGCCTGCCTAAGCCAGCACCGAACTCTGCTCCAGTCAAATTTACTAGAGATAACCCACCAGCATTTCCAAGCCTTAGTCAACCCAGCACCTCATTAAATAATTCCCCAAGGACTCCCACTCCAGGGGTGAACCCTTTCATCTATCAGAATCAACTTCAAAATGGAGTACCTTTCAACCCCCACATGCCACAACTAAACGGCATACCATACATTCCACGATCAACGGCAGCCCTTCAAGAGTACCTCGTTAAATCTCTGAAGATCGACCAGGAAGCGAGCTCGTCTACCCCCCACATCGATTCTCTGAGAATCACAGTGAACAACGATCATAGTCGGAGAACTGTTCAAACCCAAGGGATCCAGAACATTGTAGGGACTCGTACTCCTTACCAATTCAAGTTTCCTGCCTCAGTCCCTTTCCAATACGACCTACGCTCGACTCCGGCGCAGTCAGGAAGGCCTAGGCCTCCGTTGAACGCACAAGCGCAAGGGAACAGCGGTACAACGAATAATGTTGCAGCATCGTACCTGCAGCTGGTTAATAGGAAACAAAAAGGCAGGGATTATGATGATGCAGACTTTTTTAAGAAGGTTTTAGTGATGGGTGAGTATTTTTGCTAGAAGGATGCAAATTTTGCTAACCTTCATTGGTATTTTCGATTGGATCAAAAGATACTATGATGCCTTCAAAATCGTAGTCCGTTCAAAGTTTTTTTGTACTAAACATGTCAGATTTCTATAATTTAATGCATTTACAAATACATTTCATTGCACGGTCCTTTAATCTTAGATCCGTATTATGAAAGCTAAATAAATACCTAATAAATAAATAAATAATGAATTTATTGCAAAAAGAATAATTTCAAAAACAACAGAATTAATTTGTCTGAAATTATAAAACAAGTTAAGTACATAGTGAAATTCTTGATCAAACTATTATGTAGCCTCGCTTGCCACTTAAGTATAGAGAGTATAGATACTGAGCAAACTTTTATATTACGGGCCTTAGAGATAGACCACCATTGCTGACTGAATTTCCTAATTCACATAAACTTCTCACCAAATTTCCACCAACCTACAGGTTTCCCCGCCTACACAAAACAAGAGGAGCTCATCCGCCATCTATCCAAAATCGGAACCCCCACGATAGAGATAATGAGGAACAGAGTAGCGGTTGTGACCTTCAGCACTCAGCTGGAAGCTATCGCTGCTATAAATGCCAACGACACCATCACCATTTATGGCAGTATACTCAATATAACAAAGTACACCAACCGGAGACATGTGTCGGAATTGATGAAGCAGAATCGTAGGACTATTACGCAGCATGTTCCTAAAGGTAATTACATTTACGTTCCTATAGTCAATTCCCAAAATAATGGTCCTATGTGTGCTTGCCCTTTACTTTAGCCAGCATCAAGCTCCGACCAAACCTGCGCGTCACACACGCGGGACGCGGAAGCGTCAGCAACGCGAAACTTTTCCACTAAAAACTTTACGCGTCTCGGTTGCGTAGGTGCAAGGCGCTATTGAGCTGCCTTTGCAGCGGCTGAAGTTCCCGTTTCGCGTCCCGCGTTTTAGACGCTCAGGTTTAACCGAAGCTTTATGTTTTTGTAACAACTTTACGTTATGGAACATTGTTTTTCTCCATGTTATAATTGTTATTAATTAATGTATTTTTTTTTATTTATCTCCAGGGCCGGTTGTAAAGGCTCCGTCACAAATAGACCTGAAAGGAGATTTCTACGAACAAATGCGGAACCTCGAGCAGGCGATCCGACTGACGCAGGAAGAGGTCGATGCTATCAACCCGCTGTTTCAAGATATAGAGGAATATCTGAAGGTGGTTTATAAAAGTAAGTATTTTCTACTAAATAACAGAAGTAGGTAAAAAATAATAAAGTATGTCAGTCATCTTGTACGCCTAACACAAGCCCCGCCATCTTTGGGGCTAGAATACCTTTATTACATAGTATATAACAAAGTCGCTCCCGCTGTCTGTCTGTCCCTATGTATGCTTAGATCTTTAAAACTACGCAATGGATTTTGATGCGGTTTTTCTAATAGATAGAGTAAGGTTTATATGTATAATACATGCTTAATATAGTAGAGAAACACTGATAGTTTTATAGGTTTCTAATGTGATGTCGTAAATAAACGCATTTTTTTGCGCTTACATTGCAAACGCTGGCTGAACCCTACGAGATAGATCAAAATAATGTACTACAGTATTGTACAACTTAAAAGGTCTACAAAAAAGTCCGTGATGGTATATGTCTATCTCTTATTGGTGACCCACAATAACCATTTTTTATCCTTTACTTATTACGAGAAATAATGGCTTATTTACGAGGCGATTTTAAACAATACAGCATTAATCCTTATCCAAAATACATTGTGCATTTAATATAGATCAATATTTATTGCCCTTTACAGCATGTAATTTGAATGAATATTTCCGAAGAAAATGCAGGGAATCTGGCAAAAAGTACTTGAAATCGCGATAAAAACGCGCGCTCAACTGAACAGCAAACGAAAATGTCCGTTAGCTGTTTACATTAATATCAAAACGCGCAATCGCCTCCGTCTAGACTAGAGACTTTTTTCTGAGTCCTGCGTTAAGACCCTGTTGTAAGTTAGTTTTTGCAACAACCGAATCAACACCAGTATCTCAACAACTAGCTACCTGCCTCCGACTTAAAATCTCAGTTTTAACAAACAATTCCCCACCTTCCTCAGACTGCGAAGCCGTACCATTCGGCTCTATCACAACAGGACAAGGCATAAAATCCAGCGACGCAGATTGCTTCCTAGCCCTAACTCCCGGAGTAGACGGCAAACCGGGATGCGGCGCTGCCGAACACAGCAGCTCGTTTGTCACCAAAGCGTCGAAGCTATTGAGGCTGTATCCGAAGGTGTTTACGTCTATAGTGGCGATACCGAAGGCGAATACGCCGATTGTGAAGTTCCTGCATGTACCGACGAATATGTGCTGTGATCTCAACTCTAAGGTATGTCATTGTTTGTTACTAAGTTAGTGCCTTCAATCAAACTACCTTCCGTAGTACAGGGCCGCGGTGACGGTGTGGTAAGAGTAGGGTGCTTTCCGAATTACAAATACAGCGCCGTTAGCGATTACAACGATATTTGTCGTTCCAAATTAGTTAGCACGATATTGACAGTTGAGTGCCATCATCAATTCGGAACACTTGTGAACGCGCTTACGGTCACGAGTCACGTGTCAAATGTCATTATACGTAGAGCAGGTAGTAGTATCTATTGTTCTGTGAATGATAGTGTGAGTTTTGACAGATTAAACGTCACATTTGACAGAGGGCATACAGTGATTTCACAGTGAATGACGTCATCTATGACGTCACACGGGACAACGTTGTCGCGCTCACAGTAATTTGGAACGCTTGTGAGCGCGCTATTATCGATTTTAGCGTAACTCGGAATGCAGCCGTAGTTATCTATTGGCATTACGGCTCAAACGTTAGCAGTTGAAACGTAAGGGTGCGTGCTCACAGGCCGGCATCGGACAATCCGCACTGGGGCTTCATCTATGGTTTGCCATAAAAGATCCGCACCGGAGTGGACTGTCTGCAATGCCGGCGAGGATTCTTGAAGGCAACTTTCCCGTTTAGTGCGAATGACGTTATTCGGATTGCCGATCAGTGGACGCACTTGTCTGCGGATTGTCGGATGCCGGCCTGTGCACGCGCACGCTAGCGTTTCAACTGCTAACGTTTGAGCCGTAATGCCGTGCCTTACCACGCCGTGATAATACACAGCCCTGGTAATAGTAGATTGTTTTACTAGGAAGTAAACATTATACGAGGTGGTTATACGACGAGCGCGGGAGGATGACAAGACCTGCCCCATAATGGGCATCAGCTCCACTTTGTTTTTATTATTTCAAAATTCCGGCGCACAATTAAGGTTACGTATATTCAGATCTAGGACACTTAGCAAATAAAAATGTCATAAAACAAAGTGTCCTATGGCGTCACGTTTCTGAGATTTCATATAAAAAAATATTACAGTAATGGTTATTTTCATCTGTGAACATCTCAGAAACCTGACGCTTAACGACATTATGTTATTGACATATTTATTCGTATAAGGATAATATTACCGTGGTATAAGTGTCAATGTGCGCTGCGATTTTGAAATAAATAAACCGTCAAGTGCAAGTCGGGCTCGTACACCGAGGGTTCCGTATAATAAGACCTTGTTTCTTGCCGTATAGTAGGTACCCTATGCGTTTTTGTCCTTTGGGAAAATCAAATTTTTTTGATTGTAACAACAATTACAGTTTTCAAATTTTTCCCTTAAGGCTAAACGAGCCGCTCATCTCTCCATACAAACGTGGAAGGGTAACTACTACGCTGTTTGATGTGGACCATCCAAAACTAAGGATAGTATCAATTTATCTCGTCATTATCTATGTCTGTAAACACCCGAAACCGTAAAAAAAGTATAAATAAAAAAATACAAGCTGCTAAACTTTCGTACTTCAACACCGATTTTAGCCCAACTTTGGGCGAAAATAAATAACATACGGAGAAAGAAAACTCTAAAATAAAGCCCGTACCGACATAGTTTACTTATTCAAAAGCTGAAATAAATTTATTTTGAAAAGATACTCTCAATAGTTTTTCTATAATAACCCTTGTGCTACAAGTCTATTCCCATTCTTTTACTCGGCCGTTTTACCAATAAATGTAGGTATGCGCATTTCATCAAGCGCGCGGGAATGTCTATTATGTCAGGTGAGATGGCATACATGTAGGGCACGCCCACTGATGAGTTAGACCGAGCGGCTTGTTCAACCTTAACTTGAGCCATAAGACCTGCTCCTTAAACCCTTAAAAACAAAGTAATGGCCGTTATTGGGACCATCCATTCAAATTCTTCAAACTGTATTCTTTTGTTAATCTTTGGCTTGACCAAAAAATTGGTTGTCTGTAAAGTCGGTTTACTGACGATAGTTGAACTTCTTAAGAAAATACTGATGGAATGATAGCATTTGATACTCGATCAAAACATGTAAATGTACTATAGTATAGCAGCTGTCCACGCAGACGCATCGCTCACTCAAGTAGGAGAGAGACGCATGTCGAGCGCTCTCGCTTGCACTTCAAGCCTTACATGGAACGCCTCAGAGCGAGGTAACGCCGCATGACGTCATAGCGAGGTAACGCCGCATGACGTCATAGCGAGGTAACGCCGCATGACGTCATAGCGAGGTAACGCCGCATGACGTCATGTTTTTTCGTGCGTGCAGCCGGCTCTATCGAATTATAAGACGTTGTCACGTCAAAAGATAAGTTATTACTATATCTGTATATCTATTCACGTTTCACCCATCTTTCCAGACCCCCCTCGGCGTCCAAAACAGCCGCCTCCTCGGGCACTTTCTGAACGCGGACCCGGCTGGACGATTCGGCTCCGTGGCTCTGCTCCTCAAGTACTGGGCCAAAGCGCACGATATATCGGGCACGGGCAAGTTGACTAACTACGCGTTGACGTTGATGCTCATCGCGTATTTGCAGAAGAATTATCTACCGTCGGTAATCAGGTATGGTTATGATGAGGTCAAAATGCCGTATAACAATACTAGCTGCCGCCCGCGGCTTCGCACGCGTTGTTTCTATGGAAACGTTAAAAGGTGATTTCTATCCCATGGGAACTGATTTATGGGAGAAAAGGTAGCCTATGTTTGATTCCAGGATTATAATTATCTGTATACAAAATTTCAGCCCGATCCCTTCAGTAATTTTGGTGTGAAGAGGTAACAAACATCCATCCATACATCCATCCATCCAAACTTTCGCATTTATAATATTAGTGTGATTGTCCCCGAACGAGGTTGGTTTAATTTCCGAAAATACAGCACATTAAAAAAAATACTATAAAAACTATCGCAGTTTGACGAATTCATGACGAATGTAAGCGGGCTAACTACGAACCTTATCTGTGTTGGAAGAATAACAACTCACCCTGAAAATGTCCCTCGTTAAAGAATGAAACGTTGGTGTTCTTCCAACACAAATAAGGTTCGTAGTTAACCCGCTTACATCAGTAATGAACATTTAAAAATATTGAATGAACCACACAAAACATAATATTTGATACCAGATCGTACAAACATTTGTCCCGAGGCGTAGATCGAAATCATTTTGATTTCATTCTCTTCAATAAGTTTAGCTGAATAAATTTTCTTACCTTTATTTTTTTACAGCTAAAAATGTATCGTAATAATATTTATTTATATTAGTTAGGGGATCTTTCATAATAATAATGTAATATAGCTAAACTATGTTATTACGAGAAATGCATCAAGTTTATCGCACCAAAATCAAGGTACAGTAACGCAATTGACAGCGCTTTTGCTGATGACAAGTTTACTGTGAAATATAAATAAAGCGTCAAGTGCGAGTCGCCCCCTCGCACCAAGAGTTCCGTATAATTGTAAGATTTGGTTTCTTGCCAAATA
Organism: Eupithecia subfuscata; assembly: GCA_963564075.1. Lineage (NCBI taxonomy): Eukaryota > Metazoa > Arthropoda > Insecta > Lepidoptera > Geometridae > Eupithecia > Eupithecia subfuscata. The sequence continues at coordinate 175,368 of OY751106.1, forward strand.
TTATGATTCTAGGTCAACGGGAAGTAACATAGGTTTTGTGTGCTGATGATTCCCTTAAAAATGTCAAAATATTCGGACATAAACGGCTGTAACTTTTGATTGCGTTGACTAAGAAGTTTAATATAGAACGTAAGAGTACGGACTTGAGTATTCGATGCTAAATTCAACTCTATAAATTTAACGCGTTCCTAAGAAAAGTGGGTGTCCGTCTGTCAACTCCCTTTTCTCAGACAACAAAGTGATCCTATAAGGGTTCCATTTTTGCTTTTGAGGTACGGAACCCTACCCTTAATGAGCATTTACATTTATACTTATTATTTCAACATTTTCAGCTTACAAACCAAGAAACACAGCTTCATAATCGAAAACTGGGAGGCAGGTTTCGACACAGCCCCCCTCAAGCCGACAAACGTTCTTCCCATGAGGGATATACTGGGGGGCTTCTTTCTGTACTACGCGGGTTTTGACTTTGACGAGCTGGTGGTCTGTCCTTTCATGGGACGGACAATGAGAAAGGTATTTTATTTTATTTTAACAATATTCAGGAAATTAACAGCTAACTTAACGAGTAGGTATGTGACTAAATACTGAAGGCTCATTAAAAATTTCCACAAAAAGTGACTGAATATAATAACAAAGCTTACTAACTAAACAAAGTTACAGGACGACTACTGAAGGTTAAAATATTACCTATCTAATAGTTTGTTTACAGATAGGTTAGAAAATCCTACCAATTTTGGTTTGTTATATGCCTTAAGAAAATAATTAAGAAGATGTACCATAACATTTACCACTCACTATTCTCTTTATGTGTTTAGTAACGCTGGTTCTCTAGTAGTTTAATGAAAATCTAGTTAAGGAAAGCCTGACCAACACGTGGAATGTTGGAAATTCATTTAAGAGGGCGCATTGCGCGCCATTTTGTGAAAAGGATAGGCATAGGATTTCGCGTTCATAGGAGCGGGATAGAGCGTACGTTTTTGAAAGGCCGTTAGCGCAGAAATGATTTTTTGCTTATTAACAAGAAAACGACACAACTATGAAGAAACTGTATTATAGAACCAAAGAATTAGTAATAAATAACCTACAAATCAGAACATAAACTTTTCCTATAGACCGCAGGGTTCCTGAGATCTCGACCTAATTCAAAACAGTGCATTTTCATGATTTTTTTTATCGTAATTTTTTTCGCAACCGTGTTTTCTATTTGAAGGAACCAAATAAAAAATGTAGAATTGTATTGTAAGTCAAGTTTTTTGCCACGGGGATCCAGCGAGTACTCAGATCTAGGCCTAGTTTGACAACCAGACCCGCTTGGCCCCATAAGGTTTTTGTTATCACAGTGCGTAAGCCATTAACCTCAGGGTCATTTCTAAGAATTTTTTGGGATATTATTAAATCTCTTATAATTGTTTTTTCTTTTTTTATAGTCAATAGACCTTCGTATGACCGCAATCTCACCTGATGGAAGGTGAAGATGTGCCTGACGGTGTACCACGAAGGTCTATTCATGCATGGAATTAAAGTTCCAATAACTTATGCAAAGTATTAAATTTTCTCTATTCTAGCCTAGACAAAGCTTGTCTATGTCTAGGCTGTCCGTCTATGCAAAGGTTGCCTGGAAGAGATCGCTGTTAACGATAAGGCTGCCGATTGGGCCACATTATATATAGTTAGTATTAAGTTCTTATTTCATTGTTTTGTGTATTGATGGTGCAATAAAGATATAATCTATCTATCTATCATTGAGCACTATAGAATAAAAAAAATTAAATATCTATGGTTTGTAAAAAAAAAACTAGCTATAACTAACCAGCGGCCACGCCTGTATCGCGTACACCAGTAAGGAGAATGAAACAGAATCTGTGTATAACACCCAGTGTTTCTTCCAGGCAGAATTCGACAGCGACGTTCTCCCACCTGAATTCGAGCTATACCGCTACAACCTAAAGGAAGGAAACTCGCTCAAACTGAACACCGGCCGCTGTCTCTGTATACAGGACCCCTTCGAGCTCAGCCATAACGTGGCCTCCGCCGTCACCAACCGCCTGGCCGTCGAGATCAGAGCGCACATATCCCTGGGTAAGCAAGGCCTCTCTGTAGCTACGCACCGGCCGCTGTCTCTGTATACAGGACCTCTTCAAACTCTGCCATAACGTGGCCTCCGCCGTCACAAAACGTCTTCTCGAAATTGTTTCCGAGTATACTTACCTTGATAGTACTCAAGATAGATTACCTCAACAACCTCAACAGCCTGTATTGTTCCACTACTGGACGCAGGCCTCCCCCTGATAAGCGCCTTATTAGCTTTTATCACATGGGGGTATCGCAGTTCGGTTTTAGAATTGTTCTGCAGGCGGCGCTGCTGCCCGCCCCCGGTGGATATTCCTTAGTCGCCTCTTACGACACCCACGGGAAGAGTTGGGGTAGTCCAAATTCTAAGCCGGCACCACACGGCTAAGAAGATAGATTAAATATGTATTAAATCCCTCAAACCCCAGTTGTCCCTTGATTTACGGTAGCGGCCAAGCAAGCAGCAGGAAAATATCACTTAAGGCGAAGAGTAGGGGCGATAGTGGCGCCACTACATATTTAATTTAATCATTAAGTTATACAAAGGAATTATCAAAAAATCGGACCGCTGGTAGACGATACCTATCACAAGCTTCTCCTTTAGGTTTAAAGAACTTTATTTTCATACAAACACAGAGTTTACTTAAAATGAGATACATAAGAACCAATTAATCCAGGTTTAAAAATATTTGAACTAACCTCTGCAGCTCTGGGACCTAATATAAGTTATAACTAAATATTTTCTATAACTCAATACATATTGTTTATCTAAATATTATTTACTTATGTAGTAATATTATATAAATACTAAACATTATAACAACTAGTAGGTACTTAGTTAATTATGAAATAGGTATGTCTTTTTTTTTACTAAATATTAAATAGGTAAGTGTTTTTATTCGTGTTTTGTTACAATGTACTGTAATTTAAGTTTATTTTTAAAGGCATTCAGATTAACACATTCTTTAATAATGTAGCTCCCTCTGATAATATTCCTTTTGGCTGACTTCACAGTCCAGGCTCAAACAGTATTTTTTTTCCAGCCGCCGCCGCCTACAACGCCGGTGAAATAAAACAAGGCGACTTCCTCCGAACCATCCTGCTAACACGACCGACGTCCCCTGAGCTATATCTCGACACTCGTGTAGCGACTCGCATCTCTCTGCCGGGCCGTTTGCTGGAAGACATAGAGGGCGACTGGCAGGCCGTCGTGCGAGAGACTGTCTGCGATGTAGTGTACCAAGAGATGATGCATACCTCTCTGAAGAGGCGGGTTGCTGTGTCCAGGGTATGTACCTACTGATGCGATCTCTTTCCACTGTATAGTTGGCGCCAAACAACTTGTCCGGTGTCGGGCAGCGAGAGTGGGAAGTTTGCGCAGTACACGCAGGCATATAATTTTTCTTTTCTGCCCGCGGCTTCGCACGCGTTGCTATGGAAAGGTTTTCTATGCCATGGGATGATTTGTGGGATAAAAAGCAGCCTATGTTTGATTCCAACATTAGAATTACCTGTATGCAATTTCAGCCCGATCAGTTCAGTAGTTTTGGTGTGAACAAGGTAACAAACTTCTAAGCATCCAAACTTTCGCATTTATAAAAATTGTGTGATGTTGTGATGTTGTGATACATCACAACATCACACAATAACAACGCCGACAACGCCGCAGGCGAAAGAGATAGATACAACTTCGTATAGCTCTGTCTCGCTCTTTGGTTGTTTGAAACATAACCGATGCGACTGTCCAGAAGGTCACCGCCCACCAATATGACCTAAGAATTGGGTTCTGCGCATCTTTGATAAGTGGTTCGCCAGAGGACAAGAACTTTGATGATGATGATGTAACTAGACACTAGGGTCGACACTAAAAAAAGTACGCTCGGTCCAAAAAAGAACAAATATCAAATGAAATTCATTTATTTTGCGAAATTTTTTTTGTTTAATCGACAAAAGAAAAAATACGTGTCCAATATCTTCTAATAATCTAACTGACGGACTCATTAGAATTTTTAGGACACTAGCCTATTTTCTTATTTTAGATTGCATGTGCTTTCAGATAGATTAAACAATGAACCCTATTTCCAGGAGGCAGAGGTTGAAATCGAAGTTTATGTGGGCGAGGTGACCAAGCCCGTCTGGATGCGAAGCGTCAACTCCATGGGTCGCTGCTCCACCGCCGCAGACATGGTCGAGAGACAGAAGAACATCACGGGCAGAATCATGCAGAACGAGGCTATGCCAGAACTGAAAATACCTTTTGAAGTATGTCACTTTTATTATGATTATAACCAGCTATAACCTGCATACAGCATGGCAAAATTGTTTAGAACAAAAAAAATTACATTGAGTTATAGGCATACAGGGTTATTGGTAATTCACTGACATTAGATAGATAGATAAAATCTTTATTTGCATCTTCTGACACACACATACAGTCTACAGCAATTGTATAGTACACTAATACAAATAAACAGTAATAAAAAAGAGTTGACAAATAATTCAATCATTACGTGAACTGCAGGTTCTGCCCATCATCAACGAACACGTTGTGAAGACACCAGGTCTTAATTCACTTGTTAGTGGGTACCGCCCTCCATTCAATGATGTCCTCCTAGCCGAATTTCGACCACGGTGGCCAGGCTCATCGGAGACTAGCCAGATGCGCAGGATATATTATTATAGTGCACAAGTATGGGCGCAAACATAGGTGCACTCTCTCACCCTCATCCGATGGGAAGGCCGACCGACACGACTGGGGAGAGGTCAAATGCAGGACCAACGGCTTAACATGCTTTCCGAGGCACGTGGGATAACACCGCCAACTTCCTGACTCCGGGCTGCTACTGTGAATTTTTCTTGCTAGAAAGACTCCAAAAACAACTATTGGCCCGACCCGGGATGTGAACCCAGCAGGACCTCGTAACGCAGCCTCTATTCAATAATCGTTCATTAGAGGGGCTTTTTTGAAACTAAACTTAAAAACGGCACGGTCTTTAGTAACTCATTTGGTTCCAGACAAATGTGTTTTCAAATTTTTAATTGTTTTTTACATAACATTATAGGAATTTAAACGGCGTCTTCGCTAACTTTTTCGTGATGAGGTAGTACCTGCAAATCACGCACTGCCAGTGAATTACCAGTAACCCTGTATAGGGCTTCTCTTATTATTTTTCTAATCATTTTTGTCAAGCTGTACTTAAAGTTCAGCTCGAATCCGATCCAAGTGGGACAGCATGAGACGACATAATTTTCAATCCCATTCTATAAGTACGTAGGTTATATGCAAGTTTTATCTAACAAAGAACCAGAGATTGACTTTTAATTCTATCGAGTCATTTTCTATGTTCCAAACTTTTACACAAATAATATAAATGCAACTTTGTCCGTCTATTAACTTTTTATTCCTAAACGGCTGACGGCTGAATGGATCTGGATTAATTTCGGCTATGAGATAGATCCCATAAAGTATCCCAGGGAAGAGCTTTCCTGGGAAGCACCAATCTCATAGCATAGGCTACTTTTTATCCCAGAAAAATGCATTCAAAGCCGTGAACTTAAGCTAACTTCTCAGGTGTTAGTTAGCAACAATACAGTATTCTCACGTTAGGTAGTGAGAATACTGTATTTTTACTTTTTTTCCGTAGTAGGTACTTAGAGAATATCTTCTCCCTAGTACCCAACGTGAGCGAAACCGAAAGCCGAATCTAATCAAATTATAAATTAATAATTCTCGTTTCAGGTTGAGCTCGGGTTTCGCTTCGAGCCACGAGGCCTCACGATCACCACGACAGCCATGGACGGAGCGGACCCTGAGGCCTTCCGAGCGTTCCGCCATTTCTCACACACCTTCATACATCGCTGGTTCAAAGAACTCCTCAAGCCACACTTGAAGAAAGTCTCTCTTTTCTGCACAAAGAAAAACGGGGAGGTCATCCGGCAACAGATACACCCAGACGAGCTTGTAGAGATACAGTTTCCGAGCAAGAAACGGAATAAAAAGAATAATAGCGTCATAGCCAAAACAGCCATCCAGACGGTGGCATTTGTCAATAAAAACCATAAGGGGAACACAGAGACGATTCCAGCTGTATCCTCAACTGATAAGAACTCAACGTAATGTTGGTATAAAAGGTGTGTGGCTAGGAAATGTGTGGTTGGTACTTTGTACAGTTGTTTTAAAAGCACTATGGATAAGCGAATACAATAAGTTTTAATGATTCTGCACGAAGTTCTTGAATTGTAGAAGCATAGGGTGTTTGTAGTAATTCTGGGGTCTTACCAAAAGGTTCACGCTGTCAAAATATTATTTTAACACTTCTTTTAAAAAAATCATAGAAAGTGATTTAGGAGTGATAAAGTAAGAGTACATCGATTCAAATGTACAACAATTAGCATTATACTGTTAAAAAATGTGTGAAAATTTGCATTCTATAGCGTGAATTCTTTGATATAGCCCTTTGTTAAATGTTTTGACCTTGCAGTCAATTAGCATAATACAATACTTTCTTTGACAATGTCTTAAAACTGTATTCGATTTTGAATTCCCATTCCACGGTAGTGGATTGACTTTATGTGTATTTTTATTTTATGACGTTTTGTATTAAATCTGTATTTTAGTATAATTTGCGCTCTCTAGTATGCTATATGTGAGTTGATAGAGAAGTTGAGGCCCATAATTCTAGAGTGTTTTGATTAAGTAGATATTTTTCTGATCCCTGCATATATGCCTGTCACCAAAGCAACCAAGAAGCTTATAAGTAATATCACTTATCTCGTAGCTATGGCAAATGACCTGTATGAACTGGCCCTCAAACTGCTTTTCCCGTAAATTTAGGAAGTACATGTACTTCAATAAGAATGTAAGCGGGTTAACTACGAACCTTTTTAGTGTTGGGAGAACACCAACGAATCATCCCTTAATGAGGGACTTGTGGATAAGTGGTACCTACTTCGAAACAGGCTTAACATTGGTCAAAGTATGAAATCATCTCCTTTTATTATTTGTAATCTGTCGTCATTTACTGTACTATAGTACCTATCTAGTTATAACGTAATTTTTTATAGTCATGAACTTTTATTGTTAACTACGTAAACGTAATATGCAGACGAAGTCGCGAGTAACAGCTAACTCGCGACTTCGTCTGCATATTTTTAATATCCTCCCATCTATCTCCAAATTAAAGAAAGATGAGTCAATCAATTTTCGCATTTATAATATTGATATGGATTTTGGTCTATGAAAGCAATACGCACAAAGATGATATATAAGATAATAATTTCCGAGTAAACCAATATTCCATTAGGAATAAAAATTAATGTTGAATGATTGTAAACATTTTACCCACAATAGGATTGATAATATAATCTAGAAGGCTTATAATGCAGTACAATCAAGATATCTTGCCGTCGAAGTAAGTCACATGAAAGAAGTCCTAAGCATGGAAGATTGTAGTATCTCTTGGAATGTCCTGAACCCTAAGTTCGGTTGCACGAATAGTATCGTGAAGTAATCGTGACGTCTCATTTTTGTATGGTATTTGCTGGTATTTGCGTTCCATGTCCGCTCGATAGAAGCGCTGTACCAAATTCTATAAAAAATTTAGACGTCTTGATGCTATCGTCGAAATGTGTGCTCTGTTCGTTTTTTCCGTTGGAAATTGTAAGCCTTCTAGATAAAAAGTTTAAAAGTACTTTGTGGAATAATAAAAACGCATTTATTGAGTAAGATACTCTGATGCTTTAAATAATGTGAAAAATGCGGTTGAAATGTAATTATTTTAATATTAAGTTAACGTGAATCAATAAATATTTTTGGTAGAAATCAGAGCTGTCTTTTCATTTGTCCGATTTTGATTTATCTTCCATCTCGTGCCCAGCTTGGGGTTTTATTTAAGGATACCACCTTAGGGTCAATTCACACCGAGACGCGACGCGACGCGACGATACTCAAAGAGGCCAATGATTTCGCGCTACGCCGCGCGTCGTCGCGAGACGCATCGCAACGTCGCGAGGCGCATCTTAAAATCGTAGCAGGACTACGCCTCGCTGCGCAGCGAGATGCCGCGAGGCGCAGCGGAACGTATCTACTAGCCGCGGGCGCCGCGCGGCGGTGTGATGTCTTCTTTTTAATTTTATTTTTGTAAACTTCTTCCTCTTCATCTTCTGCAAGAAGTCCGATTATAACAAGATCCCAGTCTATCATTATATTTTCAATCGAGCACTCGACCGAACTGCATCAATTCTAAACGAAGTCTGAACGGAAATAGTAGAGAAGTCGCCACAGCGGCCTCAGGCTGCGCCTCGCGGCGTCGCGCGGCACCGTGAGACGCAGCACCGCTCTTGCACGCCGCGCGTACCGGCGATGCACCGCTGCGTCACGATACGTCGCGCTACGCCGCGAGGCACCTCGAGGCGCAGTGCTGCGTGGTGCAACGTAATCTGAATTCTCACAATGTAATGTGTATCTTTTCGTGTAGTGAATAAAGTATATTCTGAGTCGCTCTATGAAAAATGTGCGCGCAGCGTCGCGCCGCGTCGCGTCTCGGTGTGAACTGACCCTTACCACCCCATGATACAAGCTAAAAGGAAATGGCCGCCTCGCTATTAGGGATGTGAAAAAATTATCGATTTTTAATAATAATAAAATCTATTATTAATCATAATCGATTTTTATCTCATCGAAATTAAGTTTAGACTTCTAAACGCCGCCGAGCCATCATATTCAGCCCTCTAGCAACTTTCCGATGGCGGGAAATTCAAACGTTCTTCGGAGTGATTTGTTAAAACAGTCGCAGTGCCATTTTTCAAGGATAAAATGATATTTTATTAACATCGAGAGTCTAGGTCTGTAGGGTTACCGTTACCGAGACTCTTCGGGTTTTTGAAAAAATATCTGAGCGTCTGGTTGAAGCGACGCGTGACACGACACGAGAGCTGGTGAGTATCTGGCGCAGCCAGCGCAGCGCATTACCATTGCCATAATGCAGCCAGCGTCTTGGGGACGCTTCCGACTGTTATTGATATTATGGATGAGTTGAGCTACCTGTAGATTGTTTGCAACAGTCTGCAGTTATCTCAATTGTAAATACTAAGTAGTTCTAATTTAATTCTATAACCGCGTGCCGCGACCCCTTCGCTAGCACTGTTTACCGCGCCCTTGTGATAAGTTAATTATCTGGACTTCTGACCATCCCGTGACGACCCGCCTGTGACGTCGTCAGTTCCCCTTGGCTCCAGGAGAGTTATACCGCATGGAACGACCGAGACAAATTGGGATTTGAGGTAGGTCTGTAAGGCGAATAGTAGCGTGGATAGTGGCGCCACTACATATTTAACGCGTTCAATGCCACCACGATTTTCATAATGAATTGTATTGCCGGATGCCGGGAACATTTCACAGTGGACTCGCTAGGGGAGTCGCCGGCACTGGAATACGAATTACGTGAACTCGCGAGGGGAGTCAGTGGCACTGGACGTGTTAATTTTATAATTACGTTATACAAAGGAATTATCAAAAAATCGGACCGCGCGTAGACGATATCTATCATAAGCTTTTTTTAAGTGTATCTAATAGTTTTGTACTGTATTATTTAGGCAGATACTTGTTTCATGAGTTTAGTTCCTATTGGTGGCCACCAAGCTCTCCAAACAAGGTTTTTGATTGAATAACACAAAACAAAACTATTACAGATACATTAAATAAAAGCTTGTGATAGGTATCGTCTACCAGCGGTCCGATTTTTTGATAATTCCTTTGTATAACTTAATGATTAAATTAAATATGTAGTGGCGCCACTGTCCACCCTACTATTCGCCTGCGTACAATTTTAGGTACCTACTTTGTATAATCAATCATCTTCGCCTTCCGCTAGAGGTGTGTAGATCCGGAGTCAAACGGCTCCTGGAGTCGTGTCCGCTCCTGGAGCATGGTTCCGCTCCGGATTAGCGTTCGTGGCGTGTCCGCGGACACGTTGGACGCGTCGGTCTCGCTCGGTCCATCAAGTCGAATGAATATAACAGCGAGCGATTGGAACTGTGTGGACTGTGTGGCTTCGATTCGGGTTCGGACGTGTTCGATCGACAGATCCGGGTCCATTTACGAGTAACTACTACACTCAAATTATACCTACTATATTATAATTTGCTAAACAAATCGAAATATAACCACTTATTTGTACTTTTGTACCAAAAAATAAGTAATTAGGTATACTTAAACCTACCGTTAAAAACATAGGCTAGTATTTGTCACAGATTAGATCCAACTAACGAACATGTCATCCCCTAAGGAAAAGCATTGCTATGTTTTTAACAGTCATTGATTCATTAGATCCATCGACACAAACGTGTCCTACAAACAGACAGATCCAATGAACATGTAGGAACTGTTAATAAAAGCTGATCCTACCCAATCCGCTAGATCCACTGATCTAATGGACATGTAGGAAGCGAAACTGCACGCGGATCCAAAAAGATCCACGGACACGACTCCTGGACACGTGTCCGGACCCAACTGGAATCGGACCAGATCCGCTCCAGTCGTGGACACGTTTAGCGCATGCCTACCTTCCGCGAGATCTAAATCAGGCTTTAAATCAGTTATCTTAGATGTTCCCAACTTAAAATTGGCCTAAGCACACGCATTGAATTTAGAATTAAAACTTCTTTATTCACCAAATACAGTTTTTGAGAAAATTGCGAGATACTTACATTTTGAGAAATAAATAGTGACAAAAAAAAAGTGAGACTGGAAAGGTCAGTACATACGTTAATGATTACAACTTAAAGATCAATGATTGCTCAGTTAAAAATGATGTCGAAGTGGCCCAAGCATTTGAAAACTTTTTTACTGAAATTCCAATCTCAACTACAAAGTGTTTACACTCTTCTCAGGTAATTGCTGAGTCATTGCTAATAGAAAATGTATCTAAATGCAAAAATAAATTTAATTTCACCCATGTTGATGAAAAAGATATTAAAAAAGCCTTTAAACTTTTAAATATAAAGAAAACTGCAGATCTCTGGGGCATTTCCGTTACAATTATTAAACCATTGATTGATACTATTGCAACAGATCTATATTTAATGAATCTATTGATTGTGGCGTATTTCCTGATCTAATGAAATGTAGTAAAATAAAAATAATCCCACTGTTTAAATCGGGTAGTAGGTCTGACCCCACTAACTTTAGACAAATATCAGTACTAAGAAATCAAATAATATCGCAAAAATTTTCGACTTCGACGGGACTTGAACCCGCGTCTTCCCCTCAGTACGGGGATGTGATAACCAACTACACCACGAAGTCAAGTGACGTGGGAGTCGAAAATCTCTGCGACTTCCTACGGTCTCTAGCGCCGTTAGCTCCACCTACAGGGGAAACATTGAAGTTTTATCCAATCCTGTTCAAAGACTAAAGTTACATTTAGTTCGTTTGACGAGAGGTGTCGCGTAGCTTAATTCTAAGGTTTTTGTTATTATAGTGCGTAACGGGACTTGAACCGGACTTGACGCGATTATTCTTGGACTTGACGCGGGTTCAAGTCCCGTCGAAGTCGAAAATTTTTGCGATATTATTTGATTTCTTAGAAATTACCCTTAGTGTGGGGTTACGCACTATAATAACAAAAAACCTTAATATCAGTACTGCCAACATTCAGCAAAGTTTTTGAAAAACTTATTCTACATCATTGCTAAGGCATTTCAATGGCAATGACCTGCTGCATTGTAAGCAATTTGGGTTTTACTCGCGGCAGGTCAACTACTGATGCTGGTGTAGAGTTAGTATCGCATATTTTTGATGCTTGGGAGAAGTCGCAAGACGCGTTTTTAGCGACTTGTCAAAAGCGTTCGATTGCGTACACCATGAAACATTACCTAATCAGGAAACTACATCACTATGGAATAAGAAACACCTCTTTGGATCTTCTTACATCTTATTTGAGTGATAGGATACAAAGAGTTGACATTAATGGGAAACGATCTTCGGGGTCTGTAGTTACAATGGGTGTACCGCAGGGTTCTATCCTCGGTCCTTTCCTATTCTTAGCTTATATTAACGACCTGCCTTATCTTGTCAAGAATAATCACCGTGATTATATAATACAATCTCGTGATTAAATCACGAGATTGTATTGTTTGCTGATGATACTTCATTAATTTTTAAAATGAAACGACAAAACACAATTTTCGACGATGTGAATAATGCAATCTCAAAAGTAGTTCATTGGTTTAGTGTCAATAATCTTTTGTTAAACGGAACCAAAACAAAATGTATTAGATTTATTCTACCTAATGTTCAACAAGTGAAGGCTGATGTAAACGTTAAAGGAGAAACTTTAGAAATAGTAGAAAGTATCGTATTCTTAGGAATCACCTCAGATAATAAACTTCAATGGGGCCCACACATAGATAAGCTATCGAAGAGACTTAGTTCTGCAGCGTATGCAGTCAAAAAAATCCGTCATCTTACAGACGTGGATACATCTAGACTTGTTTATTTCAGCTACTTCCATAGTATTATGTCTTATGGTATACTGCTGTGGGGAACGCGCTGCAGATATTTAACACCGTATTTGTGCTGCAGAAGAGGGCTGTTCGTGCAATCTATAATATGGGACCCAGAGAATCCCTGCGTGATAAATTCAAAGAAATAAACATAATGGCAGTACCATGTCAATATATTTATGAAAACTTATTGTACAATCATAAAAATATAAATCGGTTCCCTAAAAATAGCGATAAACATAATTTGAATACCAGAAACAAACATAAGCTCGCTGTGCCCACAACTAGGCTACACAAAATTAAAAAATATTTTAAAGGGCAATGTATACGCTTCTACAACAAAACTCCTAGTGAGTTGCAAAAATTATCAGTAAATAAATTCAAACAAATTGTTAAAACCTTGCAGTGAAAAAATGAAAAAAATGAAAAATATTTATTTAGCAGCAAATACAATAATCTTAACCGAAAACTTATGGGCAGGTACTTATATCTATTTTTAAATCTAGGCAAGTACCTACATTAAATTAAGTTGCTAAAATGAAACAGGATACAATACATACATAATACATAATCTTTGAAATCACTATACTAAATCTATATCTATTTAATAATAATAATATGCTATTTATGCCTACTTACCTAGACATTATCAGATAAGTTCTCTTTTTAAGATAGTTTGCTGATGTTTGGCTGGAACTAGATATCCTATGTTTCCCACACTAGATAGAGATCTGTGTTGTGGGTAACTATACGCTTACCTATCGGTTGGGGCCTTAGCATGGGGTAACTTTGTCAAGAAGGACAGTATGATGTGTAAATATGTAGGTATATATGAAAAATAAAAGTGCAAAAAGGCTTACTATAAAATATCAGATTATCTAGAGGATAAAAAAGCTTGGGACGGGTTTTGCTCCAACTCGAAAAATAACAACTAACAGGCTAAAGGTTTCTTCGTCGCTTCTTTACATTAGTCTACATACCGAAGCGACAGAAATAAAAAAATATCACTTTATTTCCGTGTCAGTGTTTAGTTTTTTAATTTGACCTTTTCTAAGTGTACATTTATTGTATTTATGGAAATAAAGAGTTTTTGATTTTGATTTTGAATGAGGATCCATAGCAATCCGTAACGTTATAGCAATTTCAATAGAAATATTAACTACGTTATTCTTTATAAGACATTAGAATGTCATATCTTTTTAAATTATCCAAATCAGACCATTACGTACGAAGTTATGACTAAATTACTAGCGAAGATCACTGAGTGACCGCCGCCGCCGCCGCGGGCGTGTGTGACGTCACTGGGTCGCACGCCGCCCGTTAACCCTAATGCAGATATCAGTTTTTAATGATTTATTCCAAAACTATAAGTTTGGGAAAAAAAATTCAGAACCAAAAAGTTTTTGTTTAAAAAAAATAGACTCAGTTTTGAGAGACCCATCGAATGGATTTTTTTTTTATTATTTCGTGGGTCTCTCAAAACTCGACCCAGTGACGTCACACGCGCCCACGGAATTAGAAATTAAAATAATTAATTAATAATTGCGATAAGTAATTCCCTAATTTCTAAAACCGTGCACGCGCCCGCGGCGGTCACTCAGTGAACCTCGCTATTAATTTGGTCATAACTTCGTCAATTTTTGTCGTAGAACAATAATTTTTGCACCGTGTGTTATGGATTTTTTAGTTCTATAAATCTGCATTCTCAACTAAAAACTTTACTGATCCTCATTGGGCAAATGCGTCAAAATTTTGGACCCTTAAGAGTCCCGATCGGCTAATTGTATGCTACAAATACAAATAGCAGCAAGACAGAAGCGTGTTTTCTTATCGAATAAACTTTTTATTTTTATTTGTTCTGAACTTTTTACAAGCGAACATCTACAAGTTTTGAGCACGAACTTAGAGTTCATTCCTGTTCTTCAAAGTTACGAAAACAGGAAGTTCTGCACGAGGCTGTAGTTTACTCACTCGGGCTTGCGTTGCTCGGCGTAACTTCGCTTGTCGTAGTTTATTTACCAACCAACAACCAATACAATAAAATTCTCAAAAATGTGTGGCTCTCTCCGCTCGCCGCTATTGTCTTTTCCTTTGGTTTTGTTCCCCACTGCCGGAAAAGAAGTCGAAGTCTGAACTTGCTTGGAACTGATATTGGAAAAAAAATTACAGAACCTATGGGTCTTTCAAAACTGAGTTTATTTGGTCTTGTAATTTTTTTCCCAAACTTATAGTTTCGGAGTAAATCACTAAAAACTGATATCTGCCTACGGATAAAGGGCGGCGACCACAGAAATCTCAATAACAAGGCACTTAACAAGGTGCCTTGTTATTCAGATTTCTGTGGCGGCGACCGACCCAGTGACGTTACACGCACCCGCGGCGGTCACTCAGTGAAGTTCGCTAGTAATTTGGTCATAACTTCGTAAATTTTTGTGTCATCATCCTCAGTGAAACAAATGAGCTTATTTCAGATATTGGCAAACAATCTACAGGTAGCTCAACTGATCCATACCTATCAATACCATACCAGTCGGCAGCGTCCCCGAAACGCTGGCTGCATTGCCCCGCTGTATGGCAATGTTGATGAGCTGCGCCAGATACTCACCAGCTCTCGGGTCACAATATGTTATTAAAATCAAATTCAATTTTGTTATTGATACCATGTTGTTTGTTGGTCTTTTAAAAAAACAGTTCCAAACATGGACCCGATTAGGGCACTACAATAAATCAATTATTAAATATCAAGGAGTAGTTGAAACCCTATTAAAAATGATTCTACATAAGCATTATATATATGTAGGTACTGTAAATGTGATATGATTGCGATTATTTGAAACTAATTTAGTATTATCTTATCTTTTAAAAAAATATCATATTTTTCGCATTTTCTCATAAACAATTTAGCACATTTCGAATCAGCCTAGAGCCTAGCTTAGCTGGCAACACCTCAGCCTCAGCTTTCGCGCGATCGCGCGCGCATGCTCTTGATTTCCTGATTTGTTGACTGACTGACTAGTCTTCTCGATTTGTTTGTTTTGACTGGATCTATGATTGACTGAAATACAAGTAGATGATAAACATTGTTTATTTCTGTAATGGGTGAAAATTCAGGTGATTATCCCGATCATAACATTGTGCAATTCAACGAAAACACTGAACTGAAATGTAGGTACATGTTTTTATTTTATCGGAAGGTTTTTTGGCTGTATCGCGACTGAATTTCGAGGGTACTGTGGAGGAGCAGATCGACAACCTGCTGAGCCACGTGCGGCTCAGTCGAGACGATGTTACCGGCTTGAGCACCCTACTCTCCGACTTGGAGCGAGCGTTTATGAATGTCTGGCCAAGTAAGTATATTTACATACTTGAAAGCAAAGATTTATATCTTTAGATAGGCCCCAAAACAATAAGAAATATGCTACTACATATTATCTCCTTTCATTAGCAATAAGTTACGTATGAGCTAGACACAGTGAAACAGGAAATTGAAGCCAGTAAAAACTAACAGCTCCGGCTAAACGATCACAAAAAGAAACTCGCCTCTCAATTACAAGGATGTGGAACCCTTGAATTACAACTACTACTGAAGAAACACACCATCCCAAACCTAGCTGACAAAGACAAAAGCTTGGAGGTGACTCACTGGAGTCAACTCAACTAACAACACAAAAAGCAGATTTTGTCACAGAGCAGATTGGATTACTTATTGTTTTATTAGAGGTTTATTGACAAAAACACTTAACTACTCATAGTGTGCATGCATCAGCACTTTGTCAATGCTCATATTTAAAGTTTTTGTTACCTAATTAATTAAATCTTGGCGTAAAAGGATGCCCTAGCAACTATACTCTTTAATACCTATGTAGAGTAACATATTTCTTACAAATAAACAATTTTCAAGTACCTACTTACCTACCTCTTACCAAATGATAGCGAGCCAATAAAACTGGTTTGTTCCGCCCAGACAACCAAACTTGACAACTGGTTGTCTACGCGGAAGAAATTTTCCGCGGGGACAACCAGTTACATGGGCGGAATTTTATTTCCGTCTACGCAACTGCTTGGTAACTAGTTGTGTGGACGGAAAATTTTCTTCCGCGGAGACAACCAGTTACCTGGACGGAATTTTATTTCCGTCTACACAACTGTTTGGTAACTAGTTGTCTCGATGGAAAATTATCTTCCACGGAGACCACCAGTTACCTGGACGAAATTATGTAAAAGAATAGTTTTTACTTGTTTTAGTGTCTTCTATCCAAATAGGTACCTATATGTTTTTTTATTGTGCACCGCTAATTTGATTTAAAAAAAACGAAAACCAAATTGTGACCAATAAGCGATTGACTCCATGCAAACATAAGAGAAAAATTCATATTATAATAAAGTAAACAATCTTTATACACAAAAAAACATGAAATAAATTAGAATGAAAGAATATAAATAAATTGAAATAATTTTAATAAATGAAATAACTGCAGACTATTGCAAACAATGTACCAGTAGCTCAAGTGATCCATAGTGTAAATACCACTTTTTATTGCGAAATTAACAATTTTTTTTTATGACAATGTCTAAACAAAGGATTAAAAGGAGTACACGATTTCGAATCTTATTCACAGACAAAAGAGTGCCTTCAGTATATTGATGCGGAAACTTAAAAAAGAAACATAAAAAACTGCCCAGATAGCACACTTCCACAGAAGACACATTTTAAGACTATTATTAATATCGAGCACAGATGTGTAGATGAAAATAAAATTCCGTCCAGGTAACTGGTGGTCTCCGTGGAAGATAATTTTCCATCGAGACAACTAGTTACCAAACAGTTGTGTAGACGGAAATAAAATTCCGTCCAGGTAACTGGTTGTCTCCGCGGAAGAAAATTTTCCGTCGAGACAACTAGTTACCAAGCAGTTGTGTAGACGGAAATAAAATTCCGCCCATGTAACTGGTTGTCCCCGCGGAAAATTACTTCCGTGTAGACAACCAGTTGTCAAGTTTGGTTGTCTGGGCGGAACAAACCATAAAACTACATTAAATAACTCTTTGTACACCACAAAATTAAATAAAAACAGATCATAACTTATCATAAAATAGAAAGGTACAATAGGCAGCCTTATTGCTTTGAAGCAATTTCTTTCAGGCAACCTTTGAATGGATAGGAAATTGAGATTTTAAGAATGGCAGGGGTGTATACAAGATTAATACATAGTAATAAATATTCATATGCAAGTAGACCATCTACTATAAGTACATAATATATAAATGTTTTTTATAACTACTACCCACTTTTCTTTCAAAATTCAAAGTCGAAACAAACTTGTTTGCATCAATTTAATTTTTTATTCAACGTTGCAAACAAGTTCATTATCAATGAGGCTACAAGCCTGTAACCCATTCACTGATGCTGTATGAGCGTCCCCGCATGAGCATATTTGCGTCATGGGCACTGAAAGTCATAAAGTAGGTCTTTAATATGTCTTTTAATATGGCCTCATAATACAATTGCTTTAATTTGTGGTTTGATCTTTCAGATTGTGAGGTGCTGCCTTTTGGATCTATTATAACAGGACTGGGCATAAGGTCCAGTGATTTTGATGTCTATGTGAGCATTCCCAACCCGCAGCACGGAATAAATCCTGTTGAAATAGCTCGAAATGTACTTAAGAGCACACCGTGGATATTTACAAAAGTGTATGCCATTCCACAAGCAAAAGTTCCAATAGTCAAGTTCAATCACATCCCGACTGGCTGTAACTGCGATCTCAATTTCAATGGTCTAAATGGAGTGCGGAACAGCAAACTGATTCATCACTTATTGAAATCGGACCCTAGAGCGTTGAAGCTTGCAATAGTAGTCAAGTATTGGGCCAAAGTATACAATCTCACAGGCACAAATCTCTTGGCCAATTATGCCCTGACAATGCTAGTCATCTTTTATTTACAAAGCATTGAAATGCTGGCGTCTGTTGTAGAGCTGCAGAGGACAGTGGAACCAGTTCTTGTAGATAACTGGAACACAGCCTACGATAAGAATATCAAACAGCCAAATAAGAATGAAGGCGATCTTTATCATTTACTTGGAGGGTTTTTTAAGTATTATAGGGAGTTTCGGTTTGATACCAATGTGGTGAGCACATACATGGGAGTCCCAGTGCCTAGGAGCATGTTTACAGGCCCCGTAGAGGTTCTGCCTGAAGAATACAGTTTATACAAAGAGAATCTGCGCTTAAAAACCTCCAAGCAGCTTCGGACAGACACATTCATGTGTGTCCAAGACCCATTTGAACACGCCAGAAACTGCACTGTGGCACTCAGACCTAAACTTTTCGATAAAATAACCTTGTATATCCGAATTGCAGCGAACTTGTATGATCAGATGATGCCAGATGATTTCCTAAAAGCAGTGTTAACAATAAACCTGCCAAACCAAGGCCAAAGCCAACCAAGGCAACCAACTGACACACAAGCCAACCATAACAACATAATACCTGCAATCAAGAAAAACAAACGCAAAAATAAAAAGAAGACGCTTAGTATAGCAAAACGGTTTGCAGAAATGACCAGAAGTATAAATAAGAAAAAAAATCAAGAAGGATAGATTTATATGATTTATGTACCATAGATTTATAGTCTGTACCGAAAGGGATCTCTTTTTTCATTTATGTTTTTCAAATCTATCATAATCATAAAGTATGTAGATGTGTTAAATAGCAAAGTTAAATTTCATCTCTATAGATGTCTACCAAATTAGTGGACATAGGTAGTTACTTTTCAGTGAAAAATAAATAGTGATGTGACAAAATCGAGAGCTATCAATCATGTTCAATCACAATTAATATTAAATATCCACATACTGACTGTTCTGTGCCGTAAAATGATTCTGGAATCTTGTCCATCTCGATTGGCCACCACTGGCCACATGAGTTAGTACCTATTTTGCATCAATGCAATGCATTTCATTTTATTAGATTTAGAAATGTTCGTACCTATGTTTAACAGACTACTAATAAAATTTATGAGAATTATCTAACATAAAATTATCTTTATTGACGTGATTGGCGTTTCTTCCGCCCGCGGCACACGCGGTTTGATTCGTCAGTAAGCAATAGTAGTGTAGTCTATGTATAGATAGCTGTATTTTAAAAGCTGGCGCGATCTTTTGTTTTTCATACAACTATCCCTGCCCGCGCCCGCGCCGCCGCCGACGCGTGACGTCACCTTTTTCGGCTAACAGGGCTTTATTCACTTTCTCTGGGTATGGGCTACATGACATATAAATTGTGAAAACTTCTTTGTCTCTATGCTAAAAAGCCGTCACACAAAGAAGCCGGAGGCGGACGGTAGCCGAGCCAGTCGTCGCGGCGGCGGCGTTCGCGGTGCGGATGTCTTCACGCTGTAGGCGTGGGAGAGCCGTGGCGTCGTCGCGGAGGCGTTTTCGAGCCTCGTGTGTGTAGGTCACGGCGTCGCTTTATCGTACAGATGTCCTGTTTTAAATCATTTTTATAATCTTTTATACGGCTATCGTATGAACAACGATGTGGTTAGAATAGTAAAATCAATTTTTCGGTATAGTCCATTTTATTTAGCGCCTTATTCGGGTCATAAGTTTAACATTTTGTAAATAAATACAACTCGTAACTCCGCTGTAGCACGCCTCCGCACCGCGACGCGTGGCGTGCACTCTCTGTGAAGACACTCCTTATACTTGCTGAAATAGAACCCTCACACGCCACGCCTCCGCCTCGCCACCGCCCGCGCCGCGTCGCGCACGCCAACTGTTTGTGTCACCGAGCCGGGCCGCCACGGCCGTGCACCGCTTCGCCACCGCTTGCGGTGTGTGTAGTCTTTCATATACATTCATATGTGTTCATATGATACAACACGCACGCCTTCGCCTCCGGCCCGGCCCCGGCTCCTGTGTGTGACGGTTTAAATTGATCATTACTGACTGTCAGAAGCACAATTTTAGAGACATTTTCTACATGGTACATAAGCAATAAAAAAGAGTTCCCCTTCTGTACAAGGAAGGGCCCTAACGTAAAGTTAGTGTGAAAGTTCATAATTCATGGTCAGGTCAGTCTAGCCATGTTTTGAAGTCAAAACATATCTTACATTTTTTTTATGGCTGTGTTTGGTTTGTAACTTTTTTGTCTATGCTAAATGATAATTACCAAGTGTCAGTATTAATAATAATTAATAAACATAAACATGTTATGAAACATAATAACATGTGTTAACTTAACTATCAGTGTGGACGATTTTATAACTAAATCAGTAGGTATGGATGATTTGATAGATAAGTAACATTATTAACTTTATGTTGCATAATCTTGAGGCACCTATAAACATGCAGCTAATAGTGCTCATAGAAGTAAAACATCCTGCAAACATTTCTAACTTTTATTTAATTTCTGTAGTAGGTATACAAATGGTTTTTTCAAGATAAATTACTTGATTGACCTAAGAGTGTCCAACTATTGTAAATATGTCACTATAACTAGTTTTTTACATTTTAAAAGTTGATAAAAATGCCGACCAGAATCTGACCATGTTATCCATACCTTTGTATTAATCCTTATTCAAATTAATCATTTCGTATTTAAGACTGTTTCAATGCCTGTAGATTACTTTTTGAATTATTAGTCGTAGTAGTCAAGTAGTCTGTAACAAACATAAACATGTAGTAATAAAACATACCTATATAATATGCATTAATATGTTTTATCAGTGTGGACGATTTCATAACAAAATCAGTACTATGGATGATTTGATAGATAACATTGTTCTAGGTTGCATAATCTTGACGCACCTTTAAACAAGCAGCTAATAGTGCTCATAGAAGTAAAACATCCTGCAAACATTTCTTGATTTTGTTTAGTACAAATGATAATGTCAAGGTAATTTACTTGATTGACATAAGAGTGTCTAAAAAAGCGGTAGCATTTTCTTTAAATTTTTCAGCAGCGTATCGAAACTTTGCTTTCAATTTCAATAAAGCGTTATTATCCACTAGTCTAGCTACGTTATAGTTGTGTACAAAAACATCTTGAATTATTATACCATTCCTTACAATCAATGGTGTAGAAATGTTAGCTCGAACATTTTGCCAATAGAGTCTAAATTCATTCGGCACCGTATTCACATCGGAAAATAACCGTTTTTCGATTGCGTTTCCCGTGTAGGGGCTTACGATGTTGTTATCAAAATCAAACTTTTCGTAAAACTCGAAAAAGCCGCCTAAAAGTGAATCCAACGGAACGTTTAACTTTACATCGCGCTGTACCTCGCGAAATGCGACATTCCAGCCATTAACATCGAAAGGGTTACCGTCAGCCTGCAACGTTGCTATAGACGGCAGCATATTAATTTGCTGCATGTAAAATATTACCATCAGAAGCATACCGTAGTTCGGCAAAGTGTTCATATTAGTAAGTCCTTGGTATTTAGCCCAGTGTTTTACAATGAAAGTAAGCATGTGCAGCCTCTCATCGCTATGTAGCAGATAGTTGAATAGATTGCTGATTTGTAAATTAAGATAGTTATTAACAGTGAGGTCTACGTTAAGTTGTGTAGGTACATGGATGAAGGTAACGACGGGGACGGTAGCCGGCACTGGATGTAATTCAGTGAAGGTATGAGGGTAGGCTTGAAGCGTAGTTAGTGCGTAGTCCATAAGGCTCTGTGTTGTGTCAACTCGATGCGGCAACAGGACGGTGCAGTCGACGTCACTGGTGAGCGTCGCTAACCCGTGAAGGACTGACCCGTACACCAGCACTCGCGATCCTGAAAGACAAGACTGTATTATTATACCATGGACAAGACAATCGTATCGTAGGTATGCGTATGCGATGATTAACTTAGGTTTTTAGGGTTCCGTTCCTCACAGGGAAAAAGGAATCCTTAAAGGATCACTTTGTTGTCTGCCTGTCCGTCTGTCAACCCCCTTTTCTCAGGAACGCGTGGAGGTATCGTGTTGAAACTAACATCAAATAGGTACTCAAGTCCGTAATCTCTTGGAACATCGATATAAATAAAACTTTTATGTAAGTCAATGCAATCAAAAGTTACTTACATCCATTTTTTCCGAATATTTTGAAATTTCCAAGGGAATCACATGCACACTAATTACATGGTTTTTCGCAGTAATAATAATAGTTCGTTTTAGATAGGTATACTTACCTATTAATAGTTATTTTATTAACCAAACACTCGACACCCCAAATCATGTTGTGCTTGTTGTTTACCTTTTTGGCCTTTAAGGGTGATTACTCCATTAAAACCAATTTCGTGAATATTATTAATATAAATTAGGAATAATAAGGTTCCAAGGATCAATCCTTGTGGAACACCGTATGTTATTCGTTTTGTAACGATTATCTCGTTACAAGGCCTACACTACAGTAACTGTAAGCGTATTTTGGTTGAAATTGGAATATTGTTTTTAGGGTTTCGTTACCCTTATGGTCTCGCTTTGTCTGTCCTTTTTTCCCTCCTTAATAACTCAGCAACTACCGCAGCTATCAACTTGAAATTTAAAATAATAATAGGGTAAAAGCGGGTATCCGCGGTCAGGCGACAATGGCGGTCACCACACTATCTTCCAAAATACAACGTTTATGCGCACACACACATAAATAGCGGGTGGCGTGAGTATTCCCCGCTCCGACGCACCGGCCCCCGCTCAGTTCCGAGCACGCGATTGAGAGAACCGCACGTCAGTTTGTTTCGCGCCACTTTTTAGTAACTTTTTGGCCGCGGAACATAAGAGGTGAGTGTTTTGACTTTCATGTTTCATTCATTGTCTGTAATAATTATTGCCGTGTAGTTATTTATCTTTCCATGTAATGACGAGTTTAAAGCACTTTGCGACCGGTTTTTGTTCAAATTTTTATTAACCTAAAAAGGGTACGGGTGGCTAATGCCGGTCATGCTGACCGGTATTACCCGCAAGTAAAAGATTACTCGCGGGGAAAAATATCATTTAAGTACTTGCAAAGATGGAAGTACTTTAATGATATTTTTGACCTTTTATTCACTTGTGCTATGTAAATAATATTATTTTCTTTTAAAGGATGTCAGGAACTCGAAGTACGACTAAAAATCTGAAGGTGAAATGGGGCAAGGGAAAAGAAGAAAGAATCTGGTGCCAAAACAAAAGCAGGAATAAAGACAGCGAAAAAAAGACCAGCTAAATCTAATGTCATAAAGGTGAAAAAGAGAGTTCTCCAGGATAAGGATATGGATCAGAGTTCATCAGACTCTGAAATCGTCATGGCTGACGTACGTGATGACGATGATGACACTGATGTCGAAGATCTGGAGAATAAATGCATGTTATGTGACGATTATGGTCGGAATAATGAGCTCTGGTATAGGTGCGTACTGTGTGGGCTTTGGGCACATGCTGAGTGCTCGGGTTATGAGTCCGCCAAAGGCTACGTGTGCGATTTATGCCGCTGAAAAGCTTGACCGGTATTGCCAACCTACTGACCGGTATTATCCCCTATGTCGGTTAAAGGCGGTCAATGCCATTTTATTTTTTAAGAGTTGATTTTACCAAATTTTTTAATATTACTGATCTCAATGGTTGTGATTATGTTAGAAGAATACTTTAAGTTATGTTTCATAAGAGTTTTTTAAATAAACGTAAATTTTTCAAAGAATAGTGGTTATTTTTGCTTAAGTGACCGGCAATACCCTTCCTTACCCTACCTACCTGTAGGCGACGCGTAGCTATAGTACCTAGAGGCGATGCCTAGGGGGTTATACTTGAGCCTACCTACCTTGTTTGGTTTACGTTTAATTTGTTTGAGAGTAGGTAGGTACCTACCTACCTTATTTGTGTTATTGGTTTGCTATACCTATCTAATGTGATTTTTTAATAAAACTAGTGTTGACGAGGGAGACGCAAGGGGTACGCGCACACCACGTACCCCTTGCGTCTCCCTCGTCAACACCTACGTACGAAATGTAGATAACATTTCGTGCGCCTGTAGGTACCTACAGGTTTTTCGAAAAAAAAATGAAACATGAAAATGAACATTTTCCATACCAATTGAGATGACAAAATTTCGACCTACAATGTCAAGTAGGGTATCAAATGAAAGGTAAGTATTAGTTTGAAATTTCTGCAGGTTTCATACTTTTTGAAATATTTTGAAAATAGTCGAAAAAATACCCATCTCCCCCCCCCCCCATCTCCGAAGTTTGCAGAGCGATCCATAAGGTATCGGTTTGTACATTTCAAAACGTTTTTTAAATTTCTGTAGGTTTTATACTTTTCGAAATATTTTGCAAAGTCGAAAAATTTACCGCTACCCTCTATCACCGAAGCATGCAGAGAGATCCATCTGAAAAATGTAGGTTGGTACCTGCTAGCTTTAGATATTCATTAAATTGTGTAAAATGTCTCTAACCGGTTCCTTTAGTACATACCTACTACTTGTTGACAAACGTTCGAAACCCTCGGCGCGCGAGTTACACTCGCACTTGACGGGTCTTGTATATTAAAAAATCGGTAGTTGTAAGGAATTTACTAAGACTATTATGATGAAGATTCTTACACTTTTAGACTTATTCTATATTCTATATCTAAAGTCTTTACTTTATATCAAGGAACTATAGAAGTTCCTTGCTTTATATGTATAGAATACGAAGTATGGATATAGGGATAGTATGGATATATAGATAATTTCCGGGGTACATTTTGATTTGAAAAAACGAGTCAGGTCATTAATAAATTTAGTTAGGTTGTCAAGAATTAGGTCTTTGATATTATTTAATAACTTTTGTACTAATCCGGTCTCCGTAGTGCTTGTGTTTGTTTTTAGTTTAGTAATTATTTTATCAATTTTTATTGCGATAATAATCTTACGTAGGTTAGGTACCTACCTACTTTAATTACTCAATCGTAGGAGGTAGATACATTCGCCTTGCACAAGCTAGCATGTAATTCAGTTTTGTCACAGAATAACTATACAGGGTGCCATGGAAAGGGTTTAATAGCTAAGCCGCAAGGGGTGATTCTCGACCTCAAAATTTGTAAAATTTCGGTAGGTAATTTTTTTTTAATTATGAGAAATTTTTTCTTCATTTTCGTGTTTTTTTACGTGTATTCTTACAATATTATTATATTGTTTTGAAATTTCAAACGATTTACACCATTTTTTGAATAATTTCATGACAAAACACTGGTTTTGCTGAAAGAAACAAGCAAAAAACATTTGTGAAATATTTTGTCGTGTTAAATACCGAGTGCGTGTAAAAGAACACGAAAAAAAACTTTATTTTTAGCAAAAAAGACTTAAACTCGAACTTAAATTCGAAATTCTAGAAATCATTATTCACAAGTTGATCCCCATGGGGTCCAGAAGGGGGTGGCCCCTTTCAGATTAGTACACCCTCTCCGTGGCACCCTGTTTAGTACCTACCTACTACGTAGTTTTGTTTAACTTATGTTACCTACCTAAGTAATTCTTGTTAAGAACGTATTTACAAATTTGACTCGCTCGCATTTAGGTAGGTAGGTATCTGAGCCTGCACACTAAAACAAAAACTCAACACGCACATAAAAGCTGCTTTACCTCGCCTCATCTCAACAGCCTGTATTGGTCCACTGCTGGACGCAGGCCTCCCCCTGATAAGCGCCTTGTTGGCTTTTATCTCATGGGGGTAATGCCCATAATCCCCACGCTGGGCATGCGGGTTGGGCATCGTAGTTCGTTGGTAGAATAACTCTGCAGGAGGGGCTGCTGCCCACCCTCGGTAGATATCCCTTAGTCGCCTCTTACGACACCCGCGGGAAGAGTTGGGGTGGTGCAAATTCTAGGCCGGCACCACACAGCTTTACCTACGCTGAAGCCGCTTTACCTAGGTACGCTTGATTATAAACAATATCTAACTAATCTTTGTAGGTACTTGAAGCTTTGTTAGGATTGATGTACCTACTACAAATTCATGAAGCAAGGTATTATAGCACAGATAAAGGGAAAATCCGGAAACCGTAAATTTGTAGTTTATTCACAATTATAAAAAAAAATTTTGTCGCCATCAGAACCTACAGGGTACCTTACCTACTTCCCGTTGGCCTAGAATCATGATAATTTGGCAAGACACAAGGTCTTACGGAACCCTAGCGCGCGAGTCTGACTCGCACTTGACGTTTTATTTTTTAATAAATCAATTTATCATAGAGGCACCTACCTGGCCAAATCGAATGAAGGACCAGCTCCAAATCCCTCAGCACCAATGGAATCTCCCGGAGCCGCTCCCTGGGCATCCTCACGCCGCCCAGCAGACGGTCTACTCGCCGTGTGAAGGCGTCTTGGTTAGAGCCACATTGATGGCAGGCTACAGCGCACCATAGCAGTATTAGAGCTGGAACAATAATTATTAGTAGATACGTAAGTACTGCGCCGTGTGGTGCCGGCTTAGAATTTGCACCACCGCATTTCTTCCCGCGGGTGTCGTAAGAGGCGACTAAGGGATATCCACGGGGGGCGGGGAGCAGCACCTCCTGCAGAACAATTCTACCGCCGAATTGTGATCCCCAACCCGCATGCCCAGCGTGGGGATTCAGGGCATTACCCCCCCCATGAGATAAAAGTCATGGCGCTTATGAGGGAGGCCTGTGTTCAACTGTGGACCATTATGGGCTGGTGAGGTAAGGTAAGTACTACCTGTGTACAGTCGTCAATAAATTTTACTGATTAACACTTTCATAAACCTGTCTATCTGGAGCGCCTAGTGGCGGGGCGGCGCGGCGGGGCGGCGGTGGCGGCGAGCGCGCCCCGGGGCGGCGGCAGGTCGTATCGTACTTCCCAGGCTGGGCAGTGAATGCGATACACTAAACTAAGATCGCTGAAAACTATTGAAACACGCCACATTAACGTAATAAATACAAATATTTGACTTGATTTCACGCCAAAACTACTGAACGGATAGGGCTAAAATTTTGCACAGATTTAGGTCTACTTAGATCAGGGGGTGAGTTAATGTGACGTTAGTAACGAGACGTGATCGTGTTGTCTCCATTTTGTATGGGATTTGCGCAGTTCCCTGTCCGCACGATAGAGGCGTTGCTGTGCCAAATTGTATGGAAAAAGCAGACGTCACGATCACGTCCGTCACTAACGTCAAATGGACTCACCCCTCTGGTATAAGACACATGCTACATAGTTCTCATTTATAACCCTTCCAGCCTACTAATATTGTACCTAAAGCTGAAAGTTCGTGAAATCTGAATTTTTGTTACTTAGGATCTCCAAAACAATTGAACAGATCAAGATGAAATTTGGCGTACATTTAGATAAAAGGTACAATAGTACCGAAATAGGCAGAAACTAGTAGAACTATAAATTAGATCTTTGTTGACTTGGAATAACGTTTAAAACAACGCGAACAAAGCGGGCAGACACTAAAACAAAAATAAAAAATTTGGGTAGCCATGTTCAAACCACCTAATTCAAACTACTTATAATAAAACTTAATACCTATCACTCACCGGGCAACTTCATGACCGACGTTAATCCTCGGGCCCGTATTTCCTGCTTCTTCGATCCGTTCACTCGCCGATGGTCGCCGCACTACTAATCACAGAACCACACTATCGCAAGCTCGAAATAACTTGCATGGCAGATAACGTACCTATAAGATTGAAACGCCACACGACCCGGCAAAACGTGATGCGTGTTCAGTTGAATCAAATCGTAAGTACCTAGGTATCTATTAGTTTTTATGACCAGAATGAGGATCCGTAACGTTATCGCAATTTCAATAGAACTAGTATCCATGTTATTCTTTACGACATTAGAATTATATATCTTTTTAAATTATCCAAATCGGACCATTATCTACGTACGAAGTTATGACTAAATTACTAGCGAAGTTCACTGAGTGACCGCCGCGGGTGCGTGTGACGTCACTTGCTCGGTCGCCGCCCGTTAACCGTAGGCAGATATCAGTTTTTAGTTATTTACTCCGAAACTATAAGTTTAGGTAGATGTTTTGAGTTTTGTGATGTTTTTTCAGTTTTGAGAGACCCATCGAATAATAAAAAAAACCATTCGGGTGCGCCGCGCTGGACCTACAACGGCTTAACGTGCTTTCCGAGGCACGGGGGTGTAACACCGCCAAGTTCAGGCAATTTACAGTAGCAGCTCGGAGGACTCCGGGCTGCTACTGTAAATTTTCCTTGCTAGAAAAACCCCAATAACAACTATTGGCCCAACCCGCGATTTTTGCAAAATTTGCTGAAAAAAATTACAAAATTAAAGTTCGTCTTTATAGAATAGAAGATGTCTATCAAATTACTGGACGTAGGTATTAACATCGACAGACAAGACATTAACCATCCATTCCATTCATCATCATTTCCATTCCATCTTTGACTTTTCGGTGGAAAATAAATAGTGATGTGACAAAATCGATACTTATCAATCATCTCCAATCACTATTAATCTATACTTCTATACTAATATTATAAAGAGGAAAGATTTGTATTTTTGGATTTTTATGTTTGTAACGAATAAACTCAAAATCTACTGGACCGATTTCATAAACTATTTCACCATTAGAATGCTACATTATTCCTAAGTTACATAGGCTATATTTATTACTTACTTGAAATAATTAGGGATCCCTACTAAAACTTCAATAATGTCACCCAAGGTGTAAAAATATTAGCCATAAATTATCTATCATCGCATGCGCTGCGGAAACTATTGATGATAGAACTAAAGAATGTTCTACAATATTAAAGAACATTAAATATTTGCAAAAAACTTAGCCATGTGTCCAACTATTGTAAATATGTCACTATAACTAGTTTTTTACATTTTAAAAGTTGATAAAAATGCCGACCAGAATCTGATCATGTTATCCATACCTTTGTATTAATCCTTATTCAAATTAATCATTTCGTATTTAAGACTATTAGTCGTAGTAGTCAAGTAGTCTGTAACAAACATAAACATGTAGTAATAAAACATACCTATATAATATGCATTAATATGTTTTATCAGTGTGGACGATTTCATAACTCAGTTTTTCCAGACGCCTGGAAGCGGGCCATTGTTCTACCTTTGCCTAAGATTCCCAATCCAACTGTTTTAAATGAGCTTCGACCTATAAGCATACTGCCGTGTCTATCGAAGGTTTTGGAAAAGGTTATAAGTTACCAGTTAACGGATTACGTTGAAAAAAATAAAATTCTGCCTGAAGTACAATCTGGCTTCAGAAAGGGACGGAGTACCACAACTGCCCTGCTCGATGTCACTGATCAAATACTCTGCGCACAAGATAAGGGGCTTTGTTCTCTGCTTGTACTGCTCGATTTTTCAAAAGCATTTGATTCTCTAAATTTAAACTTACTATTGGTGTCAATTCAGGATCAGCCCAAAACTAAACTAAACTATACTAAAATTTTACCATTTTAGTTTAGAACCTTCAAAACTCTATTCAGTTGCACACGGTTTTAGTACAGTTCTAAAATTATTAGGCTCCTAAATTCGATAACGACGTTTTAAATTGAATTGAAAGTGTTGCCAGACAGAGATTTTGGAATCATGGACGTACGAAATTACTTCATTTTCGAATGAATGGAATGACCGACTTTTATTATCTGTGTGCATGCACGTTTAGCGCCGAAAGTTTAGGTTGCGAGAAATTTTTTTTTCAATTTGCAATTTGCATTTCCCGTGATACAACGTATACAAAATAATACTTACCTTGGAAAATGGACCAATCGAAACGAAAACGCATCAATAAAAAGCAGCACGAGTTGCTCATGGCGCGACTCCACGCTCTTATAGAGGGGTAAGCATAAAATGATTTGCCTACGTTTTTTTTACTCTACATAATTGTAGTTATTGACCTTCCTTGTAAAATTAGTTTAGATACCTACATCTAAAACCCGTACCTACCTACGTAGTTACAGGGTTTTGGATCTGACTGTAAACTAACAATGCTCTGCTACAATATTTATTACTCCCAGTACCTATGTATTTTCTGACGTTCTTTATTTCCTATAGGAAATCAAGCCTCTCAACAGTATAAAGACATGTGGGCCTCGCTCAGTGTGCAGTTGAACCACTATGGCTGCAGCAGGTCCGCGGAATAGTGGCAACATGTAAGTCCATAATAATGATTTACTTAGGTACCTACCTATATAATGATAGGTAAATAGGTACCCGCTGATTTTTCTCCAGGTAAAAATATAGGTACCCTACTTCATAAAAGTATTGCTTTTGTACTATTGTTTTTGAAATCTTTGGATGTTTACAGATCTGTAGCATCATGGTTGCCAAAACAAAAAGGAAGGCCAGAGAGATTGGTCAAGCGTTAACTGCAACTGGAGGCGGACCATCTGACGGCCGAACCATCAATGCCCTGGATGACAAGATATTGGATATCGTCGGCTCTGCCTCCGTTCATGGTTTCGCTGCCTTAGAAGCTGTAAGTTACCATTACATACCTATCGTCGTCTAGCTATAGGTACTAAGTAGGTGGGTATTTTAATTTTGTATCTGTGTCTATTATCTTTTCATGCCTGAGGGAATGTTAGTAAAATGCAAGTTTATATAAGGTATAGGTACAGGGAAAGCTACTTTAAATATTCATACAGAGCAATGAGAATGTATACTACTCTGGCTCTACGAGGTACTAGGTAGGTTTCCTTTAGGTATATACCTACTAAAGTGTATGTTCTGTTTTAGGGCTTGCAAACAATAACAGTCTCCCCAGCTGAATAACCTGCGGCTAAGCTGTTGGTTTTGGACGAAGGAGAGGTCCAAGAACCTGTGTCGCCAGCGTCTGGGCCCATCCGGAGCCGCCGGCGCCGGACGCAGAGATCTGCCCGTCCCCGCCCATCAGCAAACGCTCAGCTTGTGGAGACACTTAATGCCAACAGCCGCCTATTGGCGGATTCAATTGTACAAGCTGCTAGAATATTGGCAGATGCTGTTCGAGCACTGGCTACACCTACACCAGTTATTCAACTAGAGGAGGAGGAGAATGTACTGTAAATATGATACCAAATAAAATGTAAAAACAGACTAGTGTTTTAATTTAATAATTATGCCTGGTCTCTGTAACTAACCGCGATATTTTTGATAATTATTGTTTTGCTTGAAAGCCGATAAGTTAATTTCAATACTTTTCATCAACTTTGCACTACTAACAGAAATGCATTTACTATTATATAAATACACAAACACAAACTAGGTATTTAGTTAACCGGCTTACATTCATAGTGAATCATAAATTTATTTCAAAATCGCTGCCAGTATTTTAGACTGCATGCATAAGGAAATTACTCCTACATTGCTATTGATAAGTAATCTAACACATGAGTATATCTAGGTAGCTTGTGAAACGTGTGCAAAGCCATGGGCCAAAGCAAGTATTTTATAGGTCCCTCAAAACTTAAACACTTAATACATAAAACTTGAATTTATTCAAAAAATTCTGATGAGACGGGCCTCGGAGTTTTTGCACGATGCTTTTGGTAAATACGTCGAGACATCTGCTTACTGTTGGCTGGCTTATACCCAACAAATTGTCTTGGCCAACAGCGGCCTGGTAGCTTCCTTGGGCCAAAAACTGTAGCACGGCCAACACCTGAAAATTGATAAGTAGGTTATTATTTAATATAAGTACTTACCTACAGGTTTTTTATGGTAGGTACCTACTACTCATAATGTTACTTAAAAACCTATCTAGTCTAGGTGATTCAGAACCCAAGTACCTGCTTTTGTTACAGAAAGTACCTACGACAAAAGTTGCGTCTCTGAATTTGACTTGGTTACCTACTATCTTTATTTGTTTTGGAATCCCTCCTTCGTTTAATAATGGGTCATCTAGTGTCCTGATAAGATAAGTAATGATTAGAGCACCAGATTTAGGAACTTGAAACAGTTTTGCAAACTTGGCTTCGGGGATTTCAAAGGGGTTGGCAAAATACCTTATATTTCTTAGCCTTTCATCGTAATTTCTGTTCAAAAATAAACACCCGCTTGTTGTAGGTAAAGTTTTAGGTTACACTATTCAAAAATTCACTGCTTATTGGGTAAAACTTGCTTACCTTATCCTTAACTTTTGCACCAACAATTGCCGCTACCACTTATTCCATTGTTGTAGAGATAGAACTTAAATTTCCGAATTTCGCGCTTCGGAAAAACATTTGCGCGGGAAAGAGCCCTGCTTGCTAACTTGGCCTTTCAAAACCTTTGATTTTATGTCATTGCGCCTATCTAATTATTTCTTTGAATTTTTACCACTCTTTCTTACAAAGCTAGGCGGCGTTTTTCTCAAATATTATAAAAATGTCAAAAAAATCAAAATTACATGAACTGCCGCCATACCAACTATATTTAGTAGGCAAAATTTTACAGTGTTCTAAACTAAACTGTTTATAGTCGAATTTAGTGTAAATCTGTCACTTATGTGGTACAACAGAATACGAAAAGCGGCTTCTAAACTAAATTGAGTAACTAAAATCAAGTTTAGTCCTGTCAAACTATAATTAGTATAGTTTGCACTAAAATGGCATCATCTGAATAGCACACGTACTAAAATGGTTCTATTTTTAAAATTTAGTTTAGTTTAGGCTAGTTCGTGAAATCTGAATAGACACCATTGTAAAAACTAAATTATTACGGCTTTGATCAGGGGGCTATACGTTGGTTTAACAGCTATCTTGGAGATCGTTATCAGTGCACTAAGGTAGCTCGTAATGACGGTACTGACTTGTTTTCAGATTTTTTACCTGTGGGGCAAGGGGTTCCGCAGGGGTCAATTTTAGGGCCTCTTCTTTTTATTATTTTCTCTGCTGACGTGCAAGCAGTCATCAAGCACTGTAAATTTCATATTTACGCAGATGACATTCAGGTTTATATCTCGTGCAAACCCTCTGAAATTGACAGTACAATAGCCAAACTCAATGAAGACCTATCTAATATAGCTTTATGGTCGAGCAGAAATAGTCTCCTGTTGAACCCTAACAAAACTAAATACCTAATTTTCGGTACTAAGCATCAGATACAGCGTCTTGGTCCCACGCAGAGTGTGATACTAATGGGTGAGACAGTGGAGCGTGTCTACGAGGCACGAAACCTCGGCCTTCTGGTAGATAGTCACCTCTGCTACGAGAAGCATGTTGCTGACTCCGTTAGAAGCTGTTTTTACCGACTGAAGGTCCTCTACAAACTGAGACCTTACCTCAGCACTGATTTACGCATTCAGCTGGTAGAGTCCATTGTGTTGTCGAAATTAAACTATGCGGACGTTGTAATAGGACCCCGATTACTTGCAAGAGCGCAAAGACTAGTTCAGCGAGTCCAAAATGCCTGCGCCCGCTTCTGCTTCGATGTTCCATTTAGAGGTCACGTCACGCCGTTTTTGAATAAACATTTGATCTTAAAAATGAAGCACCGTCGTAAACTGCACCTTGCATGTCTTATGTTTGGGGTTATAAAGTATAAGTCGCCATCTTATCTCTACGAGAAGTTGTCATGGTTATCTAGCTCCAGATCTTGTGGCTCTCGCCAGTGCTCGAAGCAGCTCGAGACACAGCGGCACAGCTCTGCCTGCTTCAGAGGCAGCTTCCGCTATGCAGCTTCCAAGTGCTGGAACAATATCCCGCCACCTATAAGAAACCTGCAAAATATACATGGTTTTAGAAAAATGTTAAAGAAATTCCTGTTCGATCATCAAAGAGACCAGGAAGGTCAGAGACATGATATGAGTGTTATATAGCTGGTTTGTTTATGAAGTGTGTTTTGCTCTAATTGCTATTCTATGATATAGCTTAGTATAAATATGTATGTTAGTTTTTAAATTAATAGGTAGAGTACTTACATTTTTATATTTGTTTGTACAGTTTATTTTTTCGTTCTTCGTAATAAGTTAACCAATTTTATTTCTACTTTTATTTGTTGGTTTTCAAAAAACTTTTTTTTAACGTTGTATTTAGATTTTGTTCGTGAAAAGATTATCCGTAACGCCAGCAAAATGGCTCTGACGGAAGACCAGCGTTGGTTGCTAGCTTGCTAGCAACCAACCCATGCTGAGGCAGAAGCCATTTTGTGCCTTCGGGCTTACATTTATAACTATTTTTATTTTGTTTTAAAACCGTAGAAAGGTTGTAAGTCAGATTGCACAAATAAATGTATTTTATTCTTATTCTTTATTCTTATAACAAAATCAGTACTATGGATGATTTGATAGATAACATTGTTCTAGGTTGCATAATCTTGACGCACCTTTAAACAAGCAGCTAATAGTGCTCATAGAAGTAAAACATCCTGCAAACATTTCTTGATTTTGTTTAGTACAAATGATATTTGGTGTCTATTCAGATTTCACGAACTAGCCTAAACTAAACTAAATTTTAAAAATAGAACCATTTTAGTACGTGTGCTATTCAGATGATGCCATTTTAGTGCAAACTATACTAATTATAGTTTGACAGGACTAAACTTGATTTTAGTTACTCAATTTAGTTTAGAAGCCACTTTTCGTATTCTGTTGTACCACATAAGTGACAGATTTACACTAAATTCGACTATAAACAGTTTAGTTTAGAACACTGTAAAATTTTGCCTACTAAATATAGTTGGTATGGCGGCAGTTCATGTAATTTTGATTTTTTTGACTTTTTTATAATATTTGAGAAAAACGCCGCCTACCTTTGTAAGAAAGAGTCTTAAAAATTCAAAGAAATAATTAGATAGGCGCAAGGACATAAAATCAAAGGTTTAGAAAGGCCAAGGTAGCAGGCAGGGCTCTTTCCCGCGCAAATGTTTTTCCGAAGCGCGAAATTCGTAAATTTATGTTCTATCTCTATAACAATGGAATAAGTGGTAGCGGCAATTGTTGGTGCAGAAGATAAGGATAAGGTAAGCAAGTTTTACCCAATAAGCAGTGAATTTTGTAACCTAAAACTTTACCTACAACAAGCGGGTGTTTATTTTTGAACAGAAATTACGATGAAAGGCTAAGAAATATAAGGTATTTTGCCAACCCCTTTGAAATCCCCGAAGCCAAGTTTGCAAAACTGTTTCGAGTTCCTAAATCTGGTGCTCTAATCATTATCAGGACACTAGATGACCCATTATTAAACGAAGGAGGGATTCCAAAACAAATAAAGGTAGTAGGTAACCAAGTCAAATTCAGAGACGCAACTTTTGTCGTAGGTAGGTACTTTCTGTAACAAAAGCAAGTATTTGGGTTCTGAATCACCTAGACTAGATAGGTTTTTAAGTAACATTATGAGTAGTAGGTACCTACCATAAAAAACCTGTAGGTAAGTACTTATATTAAATAAAAACCTACTTATCAATTTTCAGGTGTTGACCGCGCTACAGTTTTTGGCCCAAGGAAGCTACCAGGCCGCTGTTGGCTTGTTGGGTATAAGCCAGCCAACAGTAAGCAGATGTCTCGACGTAGTTACCAAAAGCATCGTGCAAAAACTCCGAGGCCCGTCTCATCAGATTTTTTTTAATAAATTCAAGTTTTATGTATTAAGTGTTTAAGTTTTGAGGGACCTATAAAATACTTGCTTTGGCCCATGGCTTTGCACACGTTTCACAAGCTACCTAGATACTCATGTGTTAGATTACTTATCAATAGCAATGTAGGAGTAATTTCCTTATGCATGCAGTCTATAATACTGGCAGCGATTTTGAAATAAATTTATGATTCACTATGAATGTAAGCAGGCTAACTAAATACCTAGTTTGTGTTTGTGTCTTTATATAATAGTAAATGCATCTCTGTTAGTAGGGCAAAGTTGATGAAAAGTAGGGAAATTAACTTATCGGCTTTCAAGCAAAACAATAATTATCAAAATTATCGCGGTTAGTTACAGAGACCAGGCATAATTATTAAATTAAAACACTAGTCTGTTTTTACATTTTATTTGGTATCATATTTACAGTACATTCTCCTCCTCCTCTAGTTGAATAACTGGTGTAGGTGTAGCCAGTGCTCGAACAGCATCTGCCAATATTCTAGCAGCTTGTACAATTGAATCCGCCAATAGGCGGCTGTTGGCATTAAGTGTCTCCACAAGCTGAGCGTTTGCTGATGGGCGGGGACGGGCAGATCTCTGCGTCCGGCGCCGGCGGCTCCGGATGGGCCCAGACGCTGGCGACTCAGGTTCTTGGACCTCTCCTTCGTCCAAAACCAACAGCTTAGCCGCAGGTTATTCAGCTGGGGAGACTGTTATTGTTTGCAAGCCCTAAAACAGAACATACACTTTAGTAGGTATATACCTAAAGGAAACCTACCTAGTACCTCGTAGAGCCAGAGTTGTATACATTCTCATTGCTCTGTATGAATATTTAAAGTAGCTTTCCTTGTACCTATACCTTATTTATACTTGCATTTTACTAACATTCCCTCAGGCATGAAAAGATAATAGACACAGATACAAAATTAAAATACCCACCTACTTAGTACCTATAGCTAGACGACGATAGGTATGTAATGGTAACTTACAGCTTCTAAGGCAGCGAAACCATGAACGGAGGCAGAGCCGACGATATCCAATATCTTGTCATCCAGGGCATTGATGGTTCGGCCGTCAGATGGTCCCGTCCAGTTGCAGTTAACGCTTGACCAATCTCTCTGGCCTTCCTTTTTGTTTTAACCATGATGCTACAGATCTGTAAACATCCAAAGATTTCAAAAACAATAGTACAAAAGCAATACTTTTATGAAGTAGGGTACCTATATTTTTACCTGGAGAAAAATCAGCGGGTACCTATTTACCTATCATTATATAGGTAGGTAAGTAAATCATTATTATGGACTTACATGTTGCCACTATTCCGCGGACCTGCTGCAGCCATAGTGGTTCAACTGCACACTGAGCGAGGCCCACATGTCTTTATACTGTTGAGAGGCTTGATTTCCTATAGGAAATAAAGAACGTCAGAAAATACATAGGTACTGGGAGTAATAAATATTGTAGCAGAGCATTGTTAGTTTACAGTCAGATCCAAAACCCTGTAACTACGTAGGTAGGTACGGGTTTAAGATGTAGGTATCTAAACTAATTTTACAAGGAAGGTAAATAACTACAATTATGTAGAGTAAAAAAAACGTAGGCAAATCATTTTATGCTTACCCCATAACACCTCTTTATGAGCGTGGAGTCGCGCCATGAGCAACTCGTGCTGCTTTTTATTGATGCGTTTTCGTTTCGATTGGTCCATTTTCCAAGATAAGTATTATTTTGTATACGTTGTATCACGAGAAATGCAAATTGCAAATTGAAAAACCAATTTTCTCGCAACATAAACTTTCGGCGCTAAACGTGCATGCACACAGATAATAAAAGTCGGTCATTCCATTCATTCGAAAATGAAGTAATTTCGTACGTCCATGATTCCAAAATCTCTGTCTGGCAACACCTTCAATTCAATTTAAAACGCGTCGTTATCGAATTTAGGAGCCTAATAATTTTAGAACTGTACTAAAACCGTGTGCAACTGAATAGCGTTTTGAAGGTTCTAAACTAAAATGGTAAAATTTTAGTATAGTATAGTTTAGTTTTGGGCTGATCCTGAATTGACACCATGTCAAGGTAATTTACTTGATTGACATAAGAGTGTCTAAAAAAGCGGTAGCATTTTCTTTAAATTTTTCAGCAGCGTATCGAAACTTTGCTTTCAATTTCAATAAAGCGTTATTATCCACTAGTCTAGCTACGTTATAGTTGTGTACAAAAACATCTTGAATTATTATACCATTCCTTACAATCAATGGTGTAGAAATGTTAGCTCGAACATTTTGCCTATAGAGTCTAAATTCATTCGGCACCGTATTGACATCGGAAAATAACTGTTTTTCGATTGCGTTTCCCGTGTAAGGGCTTACGATGTTGTTATCAAAATCAAACTTTTCGTAAAACTCGAAAAAAAATGAATGAATCCAACGGAACGTTTAACTTTACATCGCGCTGTACCTCGCGAAATGCGACATTCCAGCCATTAACATCGAAAAGCTTAACGTCAGCCTGCAACGTTGCTATAGACGGCAGCATATTAATTTGCTGCATGTAAAATATTGCCATCAGAAGCATACCGTAGTTCGGCAAAGTGTCCTTGTTAGTAAGTCCTTGGTTTTTAGCCCAGTGTTTTACAATGAAAGTAAGCTTGTGCAGCCTCTCATCGCTAGGTAGCAGATAGTTGAATAGATTGCTGATTTGTAAGCCATGATAGTTATTAACAGTGAGGTCTACGTTAAGTTGTGTAGGTACATGGATGAAGGTAACGACGGGGACGGTAGCCGGCACTGGATGTAATTCAGTGAAGGTATGAGAGTAGGCTTGAAGCGTAGTTAGTGCGTCGTCCATAAGGCTCTGTGTCGTGTCAACTCGATGCGACAACAGGACGGTGCAGTCGACGTCACTGGTGAGCGTCGCTAACCCGTGAACGACTGACCCGAACACCAGTACTCGTGATCCTGAAAGACAAGACAATCGGATAAGTTGCATTTTGTGCGTCGACATTTTGGAGTAAACAACCGAGTAAGTCGCATTTCGTGCGTTCTGCTACCCGGCGAAAAAAATACAAAAACCTTTTTTCGCATTTCGTGCGTCGAACGTATGAATAGCTTAAACAAGTAATACCATAGATATACATAAACAAAACAGAATTTGCAAAGGCATAAAATTTCAACATTTTAAATTACTTTTTTTATTAAATCGTATCTTATGTATGCGTATGGGATGTTTAACTTAGGTTTTTAGGGTTCCGACCCTCAAAAGGGAAAAAGGAACCATTACAGGATCACTTGTCTGTCTGTCCGTCCTTCAACGCCCTTTTCTCGGGTACACGTGGAGGTATCGAGTTGAAACTAACATCAAACAGGTATTCGTTCAAGTCCGTAACCTTCTGGAGCCTCGATATAAATAAAACTTCTCAGTCAACGCAATCAAAAGTTACAGCCGTATCGTATATGTCCGAATATTTTGAAATTTCCAAGGGAATCACATGCACACATAACCTATGGGGTACTTCCCGTAGACCTAGAATCATGAAATTTCTACCTAATGTTTCTTTTTTAATAGACGTAAGTAATACTTATATTTTTTTCCAATATTAGCAGGTTTTGTAAATGAATTTTGTTCGTCTAGCTAAGTTTTATACGTTTCTGAAAATTTATTTTCTTCGTAAAAACTGTCCGAGTCTTTGTCAAACATTTTCCTACTATGGTAGGTACCTAGACCTACATGTATTGTAGGTACCTATGTGTTCTAAGTTCATACGTTTTTGTAAATATTAATAGTGAATAATTTATAGATTTGTTTGTTTTGTTATTTATTCGTGATTTCGTACCTATGTACTTATACATATACTAGTGTTGTTTCTAGTCTTAGGAAGTTCTCTTTTGTTGTCTTCATTACCTAAAGTTTTGTCTGTACCTTGATTATTTAAGGAGTTCCTTCTAAGTACTTTCTAGTAATGTCTTCCTTTCCATTTTCTAATCTTTGCTTTAGCTCTTTTTGAAGATTAATTTTGTTGATGAACTCAGCGGCGGATCCAGGATCGCATTTTGGGAGGGGGGGGGGGGGGGGGGGGGCATTTTGACAAAGTTCGGAGAAAGGGTTAAAATTACAAGTAAACAAAAAATTGGTTGTCTGTAAAGTCGGTTTACTGACGATAGTTGAACGTGACAACGTCTTAAGAAAATACTGATGGAATGGTAGCATTTGATACTCGATCAAAACATGTAAATGTTCAAACAAAAAAATGGAGAGCGGAACGAGCCTCGAAAATTTTAAAGGCTTTTTAGCGACCATAGGGAAATTAGTAAAAAAAGACCAAACATATAAATTAAGCGAGCGGAGCGAGTCTCGAAATTTTTAAACATACTTTAGCGTTGATTGGAAAATGTTCGAAAAGAAAGACGATACAAAAACAGCAAGCAGAAGGAGCCTCGAAATTTATTAAGATTATTTAGTGACTTTTGGGAAATTTGTAAGTGAAAAGGTAGAAAAGACGATAGAAACGCCGCGGCGAGCGGAGCGAACCTCGAAAATATAAAATTTGATATCTAGGTATTTTAGGTATTTAGGTTCTCGGTCAGTAAATAAATAAGACGTGCTTTAATATTTTTGTAATTTTATCCCTTGTGGAATTCCGTTACGTGTTTTGTAGTTAAAACCACGAAAATTGGTAGGTATTTAGCCTATTGCTTGATGGAAAATTACGTGTTCAGCGTTTTTAGAAAGTCAACCAAAGAATGTAAAAAATTGCATTTTTAAGGATTTATGTTCATTCAAGTCCCAAGTGGACGTGCTGGTACAGTAAACTTAGGTTATTTATACCTAAACTAGCTTCTGCTCGCGGCTTCGCACGCGTTGTTTCTATGAAAACGTTTTGATTTTCTTTGCTATAAACCTCACGGAGCCCGAGACCTTTCCAACGAATGCAAAACCGTGGAAATCGGTTCGTGCGTTCTGGAGTTATAGCGTCAGGAAGGAAAACCCGACTTATTTTTATATAGTAGATAATATATTGGTGTTTCCTGATAAACCTAACTAACCTACCGATATGCCGGTAGGTATGCCGTGTGAAAGTGCACCTGAATTGACTTGAAAAATAGAGTCGAAACTATGGAGTTCCTAGATCTTTTTGGCATGGCCCCCATGTCCCCATTTATTTTTTGCAAAAAAGAAGTACCTACTCTTATACTTAAACCTAATCGATGTTTCTTATTCGTTTTCGCGCAAAAGCTAAATCTTATGCAAGTGAAATAGGATTTACTTTTGCACGACATCGAAAACGAAACTTCGATTTTCTTTTTCTGAGTAGGCTCTGAGTAGGTTTGGCCGAAGCTATATAAGGGGCACCAAAATCCAAATCCTAAACTCTTTATAAATGACTGCTTGAAGACGTTCTCTGTTCGTCAAGTGCAGGTGTAGGTGCCATTCTCAAAATAGATATAAAGAGAATTGTGAACGGCAATTGGGCACCTATAAATAAATGAAATGTAGGAATTTGTCATATTGCGAAGGTCGTAAGAGGTTTTGCATGAGGTAGGTGGACTTAAAACATCCACTGCGATGGAATTATGAATGATGCTGGAATTGTCCAGCATTATTTATTTATTTTTAATTAAAAAAAAAACAACAACAGATAGATTAATTAGTAGGTAAATAAAAAATAATGAAATGTAGAATCATCAGAATGAAAACAAACCCCACATACTAAAAAGAACATACTAACATACTAAAAAGAAGTAGGTACCTACCATCTCGGAAACCGAGATGGTACTTCTTTTTAACTGTTCTGTTATCATAAAGACACCTACCTGGCCAAATCGAATTAAGTACCAGCTCCAAATCCCTCAGCACCAATGGAATCTCCCGGAGCCGCTCCCTGGGCATCCTCACGCCGCCCAGCAGACGGTCTACTCGCCGTGTGAAGGCGTCTTGGTTAGAGCCACATTGATGGCAGGCTACAGCGCACCATAGCAGTATTAGAGCTGGAACAATTAGTAGATAAGTAAGTACCTACTTACCTGTGTACAGTCAACAATAAATTTTATGATTAACACTTTCATAAACCAAGACGCACTATGTCTATCTGGCGGCTGGAGCGCCTAGTCAAGGTAATATATAGGAAAATATTACCGTGGCCTAGTGTCGGCGCGGCGGCAGTGGATCGAACGTATAAGGAGCAGGTCGGATATAGGAATTTAAATGTTCGAAGTCGTTATTTTATTAGGGGAGAGTGGGGGAAACGCGAACGCGGGGTAATCCCGAATCCAATGCCATATTTTACTTGCCACCATTTCAGACATCACGTCACTACTAGTGCCAGTCAACAACACGGGAGACGCGGACGCACGAACTTGTCAAGGTATGCATTTTTCAATATTTCGCATGTTTTTGATGTAATTTTTTTGGTAAATTCAAGTTGGTGTTATTTTATTTCTAATTACATAGTAATTTAACTTTTACACAGTGGAATACTCACTTATTAATCACCTAAATTACAATAACGCAATCGCGGAAAAAATATAAATTTAATAATAAATCTAATTTTATTTTTTTCGTTTTATTGTTTTCGATCGTGCGGGGTAAATGCGAACATTCCTTGTCGGGCAATCTCGACCGTTCGGCATTACCCCCCTTTTCTTTTGTTGGTTCCCCTTTCATCCTTTTTATATTATTTTTCAGATGCCTGGTAATTACATAAGGAAGACCAAACAAAAGTACAATCTTGAAGATCTCAAAAAGGCTATCGATGATGTTAAAATAAAAAAACTCAGCATCGGCAGAGCAGCAGAAACTTATAGTGTTCCAAAAACAACCATTTTTGACTACCTAAAGAAAACAGTGATAACAGTAAGAATTGGGCTCACGAGAAGCATACTGATGGACAGTCAACATCGTTGGGTTATTAATGTGATAACTGTCGTTATTAATGTTAGTACGTAATTACCCCACAGGGTGTTCGTGTTTACCCGACTAATGGCGGGTAAAGCCGAACACTACGGGTTTTGTTTTTTCTTCATATTCTTACAATTTGTTAATAATATTAATTTTGATTAGAGAATTCGTTAGACAGATAAGTAAACTTTATAATTAACCAATAAAGAAAACTCTG
Organism: Eupithecia subfuscata; assembly: GCA_963564075.1. Taxonomy (NCBI): domain Eukaryota; kingdom Metazoa; phylum Arthropoda; class Insecta; order Lepidoptera; family Geometridae; genus Eupithecia; species Eupithecia subfuscata. The sequence continues at coordinate 218,570 of OY751106.1, forward strand.
TGATCAAATTCCTCTGTTTTATTGAAGTTTTCCCTTAGGTGTTCGTATTTCCCCCTAGCTTTAATATGGCATTCGATAGCTTTTTAAAATCTAAGCAATAAATATTCTATTGTTGTTTTTTAATTGTTAATTGTTACTAGTTGAAATGTTTTTAGTCGAATTGTGTTTTAGTCGAATTGTTTTAGTCAAATTTTCCGCAAAGCCTAGAGTTATAGTTCAGGAGTAAATGGCATAAAACTGATTTCATTCACATGGCTACATGATTCTCATCAGATAGTGATAATGATAACCTTTCCATCATCGATACTTTCCATAGAACAATAAATTACATCTTTGTCGACTTGGAATCACACTAATATTATAAATGCGAAAGTTTGGATGGATAGATGGATGGATGTTTGTTACGTCTTCACGCCAAAACTACTGGATAGATTAAACTGAAATTTTGCACCGGTGTAGCTTTATGCCTGGAATCAAACACTTTTTATCCCATTAATCAGTTCCCATGGGATAGAATTATCTTTGAACGTTTCCATAGAAACAACGCGTGCGAAGCCTAAACAAAAATTAACAATTTGGGTAGATATCCATATAGGTAATGCACCCACGACATAATTATAAGAACTGTATACTATATTTACATGTATTTCAAGCAATAAATGATTACTTTACTTTACATTACCTAATTCAATTTACTTTTAATAAAACTTATTATCACTCACCGGGCAACTTCATGACCGTCGCCGCGTCGCGCGTCGCGTCGTTAATCCTCGGGCCCGTATTTCCTGCTTCTTCGATACGTTCACTCGCCGATGGTCGCCGCACTACTGATCACAGAACCACACTATCGCAAGCTCGAAATAACTTGCATTGCAGATAACGTACCTATATACAGGTGGAAACACACTATTGAAACGCCACACGACCCGGCAAAACGTGATGCGTGTTCAGTTGAATCATTTGATTCAAGTATTCGTAAGTATTAATTTTCTATGACGAGAATTTTAAACAACCGACCTAGTAACGCTCGAATGTAGTGAAGTATTTAAATGGTGTGTCGACACGTTGCGTCGCGTTTCAATTAAGTGTTTACACATTTGATATCCTACTATAGGTAGTAGGTACCTATTATACTTTTTGTATTTTAATCGGAATATGTACCTACACGGCCACGGTAACGGCGGGGCAGGGGTGCTAGGAATCCCCGGGCTACATCAGATTACCGATCATTACTTAAAAAGTAACCCTGGCTAGTTTCAACGGACACACTCTGAGGCTTGACCACCGCGCAGCGCAGTTGCGCAGTTGGAAGTGAAGAGAAGATTAAATGGCATGTTCTGGGGTTACGTGAAGTCCGTAGAGAGGGGGAGGACACCGTAACCCTAGACTCGGGCCATCTTCTCTACTTTCGCGAGGGTGATTAAACATCCCAGGGTGGCGTTGGTTTCCTCGTCAATAAGGCCCTCTCTAACAACGTCCAAGAAATCTCCAGCGTGTCGACCAGGGTAGCGTACCTGATCCTTCGGTTGTCCAAGCGGTACAGCATGAAGGTGATTCAGGTTTAAGCACCGACCTCGGCAGACTCGGATGATGAAGTACAGGATATGTACGAGGACATACCTACCTATCTAAAACCTTGCACAGCACCACAAAGACTCACTTCAACGTTGTTATGGGGGACTTTAACAGCAAGGTGGGAACGCAGACTGGCAACGAATCCCGGATAGGCCCGCATGGTTATGGAGTTAGGAACCACAGGGGGCAAATGCTTGTCAACTTCCTTGAGAAAGAGGGGCTGTTCTTAATGAACTTCTTCTTTAAGAAACAACCTCAAAGGAAGTGGACATGGCAAAGCCCCGACACTGTGGCTAAAAATGAGATCGACTTCATCATGACGGAAAAATATATTTTGCCTATTTTTTTTTATTTAAAAATAACTTACACGCTAATCAGGTACCTTAAACTATATTCTAGAATATCATATTGGATCAAATCTCAGCTTGTTCTTTATGAGCCAGAACGAATCTATGACTGCACCATCCAGATCGACAGATACCTGAAACAAGACAAAATTTAAATTTTTAAAAACCCGCCGACGTTCACTGGCTGAACAGATTTTCATGAAACATTATTTAAGAACACTCTGAATAAAATATTCTATGACACAAAAAAAACTAAACGAAAATCGGTTCATCCGTTTGGTAGCTGCGATACCACAGACAGATACACAGACAGACAGACACGTCAAACGTATAACACTCCTCTCTTTTTGCGGCGGGGGTTAAAAATAAAGGAGTTACAAAGAACCTGGCAGCCTCATAATACCTAATTATATCATGGAACAAATCGCAGTTCGAAAATAGACGAGAAATAAATTAAGTATTGGTGCTCGTCTAATTTCGAACCCGTATCGCAACCATTATCGCTGCGCGCACGCAGCGTTGTTGAAGATTTTGTTCTTGTTTTTAGTGGTTACCTCGTTCTATACAATTTTGTTAATTTTCATACATAAATGTGGTTGTTTACAAGAAATATCGGTGACTCTAGTACCCAGTAGGTATAGCTTATTTAAAATCATCATGATCTTAATCGATGACGTCCACAGCTGGACTAATGCCCTCCCCAAAGATCGCCACAGTGACCGGTCCTATGCGATTTAAGTGAATGTGTCCGCCACGTGTCGTCGTCGTTGGCAGCCACACCACGGGATTTGGTGATTTTGACTAATAGTTAATGTGACTATACTTACTCCGTCCACGCGTCTATTTTCTTTAACTGAATAAAAGAATGCAATATTTCATAACAATAAATACCTACAATAGAAATATTCTTTATTGCACACCAAGAAATCAAATATCACAGAAAACAACAAACAAAATATGGGCGGTCTTATCGCATGGACTTTAGTTATTAGATTTTAAACTAGCTGCGCCCCGCGGCTTCGCCCGCATCAGAAATCATACAAATTTCAAGATTTATTGCACAACCCTAGGGGTAGTTTGTAAATATTAAAAATACCTATATAATTCATTATTTACCTACTTTATAGTTAATTTGTACCGAGTTTTGAGCGAATCAAACCAAGGAATAATAATTTTCCATTCAAACTTTACCACCCTTTTTAACCCTCTCAGAGATTAATTTTTAAAAATTAGATTATCCTATGTGTTATCTAAGCAAGAACCCAAGCTATTTAAGTACATACCAAATTTCATCAAGTCAGTTAGTAGTTACGGTGACACGTGGTAACAAACATTCACACAAACTTCGCATTAATCATATTAGTAGGATGAAATAAATAAATAATGCTGGACAATTCTCACAGCACTGTCTAGCCCCAAGCTAAGCAGAGCTTGTGTTATGGGTGCCAGATAAAGATAACTGATATGTACCATATTTTCTTATATAGAAAACAACACCCGGAACAAATATCTGCAGTATCCCAATATCTGCACTATCGTACAAACATTTGCCCGAGGCGGGAATCGAACCCGCAACCTCCTGCTTCACAGGCGGACCTTCGCCTACCGGTCCACATCGGTCGTCAAAATAGTAATGCGAATCTTACGACTCAAAAATATCGGCATTAACGAGAGCTTCGATGTTCATCGAGCTAACAGAGAACGTCCCTATGACATGCATTCGATGACGACCTCGGTGGCGCGGCGGGCGAAGGTCCGCCTGCGGCGCAGGAGGTTGCGGGTTCGATTACCGCCTTGGGACAAATGTTTTTACGATCTACAAATATTTGTTCCAGGTGTTCTGGTCCTTTCTATAATAATAAAATATTATAATATCTGTATAATGTATTATCTATACTAATATTATAGAGGAAAGATTTGATTGTTTGTTTGTTTGTATTGAATAGGCTCCGAAACTACTGGACCGATTTGAAAAATTCTTTCACCGTTAGGAAGCTTACTTTTCAGGGAGTGACATAGGCTACATTTTATCCCGGAATTCCCACGGGAACGGGAACTACGCGGGTGAAACCGCGAGGCGATCGTCTAGTATTATGTATATCAGTCATCTAGTACCCATAACACAAGCTCTGCTTAGCTTGGGACTAGATGATTCTGTGTGGGTTGTCCAGCATTATTTATTTATTCTTTCATTCAGGCAAAGAAAATTAACGTGTGGGCGGAGTACAGTGGTTTTGCCCGACTGCCCAAAAAAGGAGAGTAATGTTTTCACCTGTTCCATAACGATGTGAGTGTTGTTGTACGCCTTAAACTTGGTGTAGCCGTAGTCTTGGGAGCGGAATGCTGACCATTTGAACGGATTCCCTGTTAACATAATAATAATTCATAAATAATCAAATAATGCTGGACTATCAACACAGAACCATCTAGCCCCAAGCTAAGCAGAGCTTGCGTGTTATGGGTACTAAATAACTGATAAAGGTACCTATTTTTTTTTATTAATATATACCTAGATATTTTTTTTATTAAGTAGAAGGTAGGTTATAAATAGCATATAAATAGCAGTTTTCACGGATAAGTGGTGGAATAGTACCTACGCAATGAAAAAGACTTGGGACTTGCGAAAACTAACAACCTAACGAGGTAAAGGTTTCTTGTTCGCTTTACCGATTAAAGTGAGCATAAAATCAAAGTGATCACTTTATTTCTTTATATTATGTTATTTGATTTTGTGGCGTATCCAAGAATCCTGTAAGGTCTAAAGGAAACAAATCACTTTGATGTTTGATATTCTCGAGGCCGGAATCGAACCCGCAACTGCCTGCGTCGCAGACGGACGCCCGCTGCGCCACAGAGGTCGTCTATACTAATATTATGAAGAGGAAAGATTTGATTGTTTGTATTGAATTAGCTCCGAAACTACTGGACCGATTTGAAAAATTATTTCACCGTTAGGAAGCTTACTTTTCAGGAAGTGACTAGCTATATTTTATTCCGGAATTCCCACGGGAACGGGAACTACGCGAGTGAAACCGCGAGTTGATCGTCTAGTCAATAATATAGAACTAACTAACTTACTGTTAAAATGGTCTCTGCCCTCTTTACAGCCTGCGGACCCCGTGACGATGTGGACCGGAGCCCTGAAATAAAGCCATACATAATCCCAGGCTGCGGCAGCAAGCTTCATCATTGTTTGCTCTTGGAATTATATAAAGTGAATAATGTTTTATGATAATCTCCTCAGCACTAAAGCACAGACTAAAGATATAAATCGCTAGTTAAGCTCTTTCCGCAGTGAGACTGCGCCGTGTTGTTGCCAAGCGAAATGAGATAGCTCGCTCATTTGGAATCAGTGTATTGTGTGTTTTTGTGGTGCGTTTTTGCACAAAAGTTCGTGCAATATGATTGCACAATAATTGGTAACTACTACCTAATACTGTGCGTGCTTCAGCATTTTGTTAACGCACGCATTCAAATCTTTGCTCAGCACAAACAAGTAAAATACAAATCATTTATTTGCATTCACTGTCCAGCCTCACTGTCCACCGCCCCCGCCGCGACGCGGGGATTGAGATGCTTGTCACACATCTGGAAAGCACTGCTGCTGCTCATAACAACACATTTGTCATTTTACAAAATGCACATTCATTTAAATATGGGAACACTTTCATGGCCCAATACGCAGATGTGTCTCTGGAGCGGCTAGTGGCCCGCCCCTGCGCGCTGCAGGTCGCAACCGCCGAGGCTGGGCAGCGAATGCGTTAACTCGTAACATTTGACGACCGATGTGGCGCGGCGGGCGAAGGTCCGCCTGCAATGCAGGAGGTAGTGGGTTCGATTCCCGCCTTGGGACAAATGTTTGTATGTTCTACAAATATTTGTTTCGGGTGTTCTGGTCGTTAACCATCTTACTTAGGGCTAAGATGCAAAACTTATTTTGAAGCACACATACTGTACTATCGTTCAATCACAAAAAACATGTAGCTTGACTATTTCGATTTTATGAAAAAGCTAATAATTTCAAAAAAAATGTTAAGAAAACTTTTTTTTTGTTTTATAAATTCTCTTTTCTTCTATTATAAAATAGAAATTGCAACAATGTTAACATTGCTTTATTGTCTAGATTTTATTGTAGTCAGAAAACAAAATGGCTGCCATTTTATCATGGAGAGGGAAAAAAAAACTAGGGATAGTGATTTGTCGATAAAATTTACCGTATTTCACCCCCCCCCCCCCCCCCCCCCCCCCAAAGTCTCCGACACCGGTGACCGGACACATTGTATATTATGTATATCAGTCATCTAGTACCTACCCATAACACAAGCTCTGCTTAGCTTGGGGCTAGATGATGCTGTGTGGATTGTCCAGCATTATTTTATTAATTTTTTAGATGATTTATTAATATATATTATTGACGGTATCAGATGACAGACAGGTCGCGGACCACTCGTTTTAACCTTGTGGAAAGGAATTTGACACTGTAAAAATGTATCTAAAGATAACGTCAAAATAAAATGGCAGAAGCCTTTATTCACAAAGAAAATTACACTAGTATTTACAATTGAAACAACTGAGCTAACTACAGACTGTTGCAAATAATCTACAGGTAACTCAACTGGTCCATATCAATACCAGTTCGTCGCGTCCCCGCTACGCTGGCTGCATTGCCCCGCTGTATGGCAATGCTGATGCGCTGTGATTAAATATAACTAGTTGAAGCCCATATTGTGAAAGCACGTTTTTGTGCTATGTGCTAGCGGTATTGTGCTATGTGCTAGCGGTATTGTGCTATGTGCTAGCGGTATTGTGCTATGTGCTAGCGGTATTGGAGTAATCTGCGCAAGCTTTAATCGACTTTAGACGACATTTACGGAATGACTCGACTTAGACGACATCCACGGGATCGGCTATGCGTTTACGATAACTTAGATAGGTTTACGTAAAATATAATATCTAATAAAATACCTAATCATTTGTAGGGCAATGATGAAATAAAACGAGGAATTAAAAAAAACAATACATATAAAATTTCAATTAATTTATTATCTCCAAACACAAAAATATAAGTATTTTTATAAATCTATGGCACCAACAATGTTCTCGATACATATTAATTTTGGTGATTAATTTAATAAATTCAATTATTTGTAGACCGTGCGAACATGTTTCAAATATTATGTTACTGACCGGCTTATTTAAATGATTGTAATAATTTTAAATCTTGCTCTATTTCAACTTTCCTTTAGCATTGTAGGTATTGGAAAACTAAATAAGTTAATGACTTTGTAATTAATAATGCTGGTAACTGAAGTATCACAAATTCACATTATAAGAGCTATTTATTTATTAAAATTCTAACTTTCGATATCCTACATCTTCTAAATCACATAATTTTCATCGATACTAACTTATAGTTTATAGCATAGGTACAATGAGAAATAATTTACGTATAATTGGCATAAATAACGTCATAAATAACGAAAGAATCTTTCCATATTTATAAAACTCAAATAACTGCCAAAATAGAAGTTCACAAAAAAAAAAAATTCAATGAAATTATGATGCGTGACGGCACCATGCATCATAATTTCATTTTCGCATTCAATTCGGATTAAGACAGTTTTGGTATACCTACTCGCTACCTGTACCTATACGTATTCCGCGCTCTTATTTTCTGTTTGGTAGTTCGACTGACAATCAAATAGTTATGTCCTAAGCTTTACCGGTTCGATTTTTACGATAATCCTTTTTGAAACAAATAATAGATTCAGGCGTTACCTTGCGGAAATCCATTGAATAATTAGAGTAAAACAATATTTAGTAACAATTCCGTGCTTTTTGCGCGGAATTGTTACTAAATACATATTGTTTTATTCTAATATTATATAATCGATTTTGTTTATGAAGCAGGTGTAATCGATTTTGAAATAACAAAATCCACAACTCAACACTTTGTATTATTTTACAGACATACTCGGGCGTCTAAGTGACTTTATTTTTAGAATCAGAATATTCAATAATATAATGTACCTAGTATTATTTTTGTTGTTTTATTTCGTACTTCTGCATTACACATGATTTTGCGTGATAAAAGTAAAACAGAGCGACTTAAATTTTTATACAATTTTCAATACTTTTGGATTCTATTATTACTATACTAGACGATCGCCTCGCGGTTTCACCCGCGTAGGTCCCGTTCCTTAGGGAATTCCGGGATAAAATATAGCCTATGTCACTCCCCGAAAAGTAAGCTTCCTAACGGTGAAAGAATTTTTCAAATCGGCCCAGTAGTTTCGGAGCCTATTCAATACAAACAAACAAACAATCAAATCTTTCCTCTTTATAATATTAGTATAGATTCAATACTCATGGAAAAAGCATCTGGAATAATATTTTATCGGCTCGATAAAAATCGAAACTTTCATAAGTTCCGATATTTTTCGATTTGACATGTTCGCATCTGTATTTGTCAAAAGTAACCGTGTCTATGAAATATTGCGTTCTGTCATTTTCATTTGTCTTCATTCAATCACCTGTCAACAAATAGGGAAGTAATAGTCGTACATGCACGACTATTAAGTTCCCTATTTGTTGCAAATAGAAAATAAGATCGTGGACGAGGTATAGTTAACGAGTCTATGTTTTGTCAATATCATTTAAAATAATCTACTATATAAAAATAAGTCGGGTTTTCCTTCCTGACGCTATAACTCCAGAACGCACGAACCGATTTCCACGGTTTTGCATTCGTTGGAAAGGTCTCGGGCTCCGTGAGGTTTATAGCAAAGAAAAAATTAAGAAAGTGGGAAACATAAATTTCCACGCGAGCGAAGCCGCGGGGCGTAGCTAGTAATATATAAATATTAGCTTTTGCCCGCGGCTTTTCGATTAATTATAATATGCCTATTATCTAAGTTAACCTTTGCTCTAAACATACGCCAAATTTCATCTTGATCTGTTCAGTAGTTTTGGAGATCCTAGGTAACAAAAATTCAGATTTCAGAAACTTTCGACTTTATAATATTAGTAGGATTATTAGTATTTTCTGTCAGTTCGTTCCTAAAACAAATGAACTTAAAAATACGTGTGCCTCAAAAACAAGTAAGAACCTAAGACAAGTTGAGATACTATACTTCAAACCAAAAACAAACTCTATCACAGTCCATACGGACGATGTTCATTCTTCACCACGTAGAAGGAATCAATGATCTTGCCACCGAGGTCCACATCCACCTGAAAGATAAACCAGAGTTTACAAAAAAGTTCAAGCAATTTCATGAAAAGTTAACCCAATGTAACATGGCGTTGGCGTCCGTCCAGGCAATGCCGTAAGTCTAAGATTTTATAGTTATAGTATTTGATAGTGCACTTAGATTTAAGCGCCACATCTTGAATTTAGAATGATTATCTTATGAAAGAGGTTCGTTTGACATTTGGTAAGTACCTCTATATACCTGTTCTCCAAACATGATCCGTCACGTATTAAATATAGCACTATGCCAAATAGACATTTGTTGCAGTATTCTAATCACAAAACAGCTAGGTTTCATGGCTGTTTTAGGTACCAAGCATCCAAGTGTTGGAATAACATTCCACTAGGGGTGGTGGAATGTTATTCCAACACTTGGATGCTGCTTGGATGCAGATTGTTAAAAGCCCTTTTAGAAAACGGCTAATATGTTTTATTTTGGATCAACAAAAGTCTGGATTGCCCGATTCGATGCCCCTTTTAATAAGTATTAACATTTTTTTTTTTTTTTGTGTGCACTACTATTATAACTGAGCGAGTGTATATATTTTTCTATTTAATATTTTGTAATCCCATGGTCCTGTGATTGTTCTTGTTCTGGCGTAGGCAGACAACCGCGCCTCCTGTTCACAACAGTCGGTATTAAACTGAGCCTAGGCCAATTTGCTACTGCAGCACACATTGTTACCTAGGTACTTATTTAAATTTTATTTAATGTTAATTCGTTATTTCAACGTATCGTTCCTATGTTTTTATTGTGTAATTGATGATTGTGTATTTAATTTTCATTTCGAAATTGTTAATTTATATTGTGCGTATTGTGGTGGCCAATAACTGATATGCCATTTTTTTTAAAAGTTGGCTTTTTTGTTTAAGGTACCCACCCTTGAGGCCTGGATTTGTGACGTAACGTCAGCTTGAATAATTTAAAAAATATTCTTATATTTTTTTTAATTATTCAAGGATCCATAATGGCAGCATACTTAGCCTGGCTGTAGTAGGCGGCGCTTGTAAACACAAGCGCCGCCTACTACAGCTGACTTTGCTTTTGGGTCATTTTTTAGCGCAAGGAAAGCTTCCATGTTTTATCCGTTCACTGGGGGCGACATGTTCAGTAGTGGACAGTATGTTAATATTACCTGTTCAAAGTAGACGTGCGTGTGGTTGTAGGCGACGAAGCGCGTGTACCCGTAGTCGCTGGAGCGGAACGCGGACCAGGCCGCGGGGTGCGCTGCGAACACAGACAAAACGGTTATTAAAGTTATTGTAAAAGGTTTTTTAAATCTATAACAGTGTAACGTCACGAGTTAACCGTTCCCTGTTTTAATTTATTAAAATTAGCACTACCAATCCTTATAGAAGAAAGAGAAAAAGAATACCTAGGCGTAAAAAAAGACTAGCAACCACCTGCCGCTCATAAAGTAACGAAATAATCTACACAACTTACCGACAAACTTGTCCGTATCTTCTTGACACCCGGCTGAACCAGTTATGATGTGAATCGGGGCTCTAGAACAAATAGAATGATAATTTTAGTAGAATAAGATCATATTTAACTAGGTGACAGCAGTATTTCTAGCAGATGAGAAGTGTATTAAGTATAATATGCTATATTATGTAACAACGAACGACGGTTTGTTGTTAGAGTCTGGCCACTGAGAGTTAATATTGAAAAAGCGCTAGGTTTTTTTATCGTACACACTCCACATATTTGCGTTTTCTCTAATATCAGGCTCGTAAAATAGAGACAAGATCACCACAAAACCAAATAATCGACAATTTGTTTTGTAGAATTCATTTTGTCATTTAAATATTGAGCCATCTAAAAAGTTTGCAATCATTTCCAGTCTCAACATTCAATGGCCAGACTATAAGCCATAGCACTCCACACAAAAGTTGTATATTGATAAAATATATGGATGGATTAATGTAATATCATTGACCAAAATATAACATGCATAAAATACATAAAATCATATGCATAAACAGTTTTAGAAAATATTTACCTTGCTATAAATAAATATATCACACTTTTCCGTCCACCTTAACACTAGTTTTTCCTTGGTCAGGTTTGTGCTGCAACATTAGCTGTTTTTTTTCTTCAAAAAAAACCTTTAACCAGTGAAAAAACCAGTGCGGTGAACTTTCTTTTTCTGTTCCCCTTTCATGCTCACAACACACTTTCTATAGTTCTTTGGTAAGGTCCCAATAAGCACCAAAAGCTTGTTAAATAAATATGTTATTAAAATTGAAGAGCCTAGTTCTTGTCGGTGCAAAGGTAGAATTTCCTCCACTTTTCTCTCTTTATGACTTTTACTTGTTTATACGACATGACAGCGACTATCTCCTTGATCTGACTCATAACATAAAGCTAACACTTAAGATTCTTCTTCCTCGTCTTCTTTTCCTTCTACGATGTTACTTATGAAGTTGTCATGTCGAATAAGCTGTCCAATCATTTCCCCTCTTCTGTTTTGAATGGTGTTGATAAAAAAACCTGTTATACCACACCTGTTTAGGAAAATTGCTTATTCCTTTTCTAAACATAAAGTAGAAAGTACGTCATTGCAGGTGCATTAAAATGCGGGAGGGAAAACTCTATGGAGTTTCATTTCTCACGCGTTTAACGGGAGAGAAAAGTATATGAAAATCCATTTCTAACGTTTATTTTTTTTTAATTCACTGAAATATCAGCCGGTAGCTTTGGTTATTTTCATAATAGTTCAGTGGCTTGTATATTTAAATGGAGGTGTTCACATATAATAATTAATAGTAACATATAGGACGGCACAATTAACTGTCGTCCCTGTCGAGGACACTTTTTATGTCGTGACGATAGATTGTCAAGGCAATGTCAACAGTGGGGAAAGCTAGAGACGATACGATAGTCGTCCAACGATAAATTATCGTTACGACATAACAGGAACGCGCCCTAACTACCAGAGGAAGAGCAGCAGCTTCTTTCCGTGTATTTTGAACACTTCCACAGCTATCACCAATTCCCCTGCCAAACGTGGTGATGATAACGAAACCAAGGGGTAAACATAAACCCCCCTTGGTTTATGAAAACCCCCCTTGGAAGGCATGTTCAGCAGTGGATACAATGCTGGACAATCCACACAGCATCATCTAGCCCAAGCTAAAGCAGAGCTTGTGTTATGGGTACTAGATGACTGATATTTATACTTAATACACTAAATAGATCGATATTTTTATAATACATAGAAAATACCCAGAACACCCAAAACAAATATTTGCAGAACGTACAAACATCGTCCATCATTGCCCCAAAGCGGGAATCAAACCTGCAACAGCATCGCAGGCGGACAACCGCCTGCCGCGCCACATCGGTCGTCCAGTATGAGTACTGTAACTTACTTGGGGTTGACATAGGGCTGTGACACCGAGCCGTTGTAGACTCTGTTGTCGTAGAGCGGCCACGTCCTCTCGTAGGAGTGCTCGTGGGCCCATATCACCACGTCCACGCCGTACGTGTTGAGAAGCGGCTCCAGACCTGTACACATTGTTGTTCTTAGTAAATAAATAAACTTTTATTTCAGATACGTAGGTATTGGTCTATGGGATAATAATGTAGTGTTATAGATACCCACAAAAACCAGAAAAAATGTAAGCCTTTTGCGGGTGTTAAGTCGTTTAAACAAGGCACGGGCACAATTTATAAAACTTTTTGTGTTTCTAGTGTTTCTCCCTTAGATTGTAGAAATGACTAAAGAAAGAAAGAAAATACATTTATTTGGACTATACATAACACAACACATTACAATTATATATACATACAATGAACATACAGGATTATAGAGAAAGGAAACACAACAAAATAAAAGAAAACAGATAAGTACAAAATGGGTATTGTGTTACATAGGCCAAAAAGGTCCCTGTCTCAGCATAACGCCGCTACAAGCCGCAGCTAGTAGCGGCGCCGAAGCTAGTAATGACGTTGCTCTCCTGTTGATATTTTTATATGGGTCGCCTTAATTTTGGCCCACCCATTTTTTTTTGTATGGATATATGCCCAGTCCTAGTCGTAATGACTGTTCATTTGGATACAAATTTGTTTTAATCCAAATGATTCCATATCAATATACTTGTTGATCAGAACCCAGACTGTGATATCTATATATCAGTCATCTTAATTTTCAACGTTAATATTGTATAATGATTTATTTTATAAAATGGTTTTACAAATTTTACAATAATTTTAACTTATTAGATAAATTATGTTTTTTAATCCTAAGTAACTAGTTTAATTGGTTATTACAAATCGTGTTAGTTACTAAACAAATAAACAATAAACATACAAGATGTGAACCCAAATTGCAATCATTATCATATCACCTGGGTCGGTTTTAGCGAAAGGTAGGTAAGGGGCGAAAATTGTATCACTCATCCTATTTTCGCCCCTTAATGGCTGTATTTTAAGAGGGCGCATTGCGCGCCATTTTGCGAAAAGGATAGACATAGGATTTCGCGTTCATAGGAGCGGGACAGAGCATACGTTTTTGGAACGGCCGTCAGCGCAAAAATTATGTTTTAGCTTATTAACAAGAAAACTACACAACTTATGAAGAAACTGTATTAAGGAACCAGAGAATTAGTAATAAATAACCTACGAATCAAAACAAAAATCTTTTCTATAGACCGCAGGGTTCCTGAGATCTCGACCTAATTATGTGCAAAGCAGTGCATTTCTTCATTCATGATTTTTTTTTCGTAATTTTATTTCAGTGTTTTCACAATTAAGGAACCGGAGAAAAAAATTTGAATTTTATGTAATTCTTGTTTTTTACCACGGTGCAAATTAAGCCGGCACCATACAGCAACGAAAAGGATAAACATGGTTAATTTTCATATCAAAAACTCGCTATACACTAGCCAAATTCGATGTAGAATGTTTGTACACAAACCATAATGTGTAAGTACATGTTTGTATACATAACCTAAAATTCAGTCTGTTGCCGCTTATACGCAATTTACATGTCAATCTGGGATCCTTCTTTCAATAAAAATTGCTTACAATTATATCTGAAACTTAACGCCAAGCAAGTGAATTTTAGTTGTTTGTGTCGTTTGCTTACGAACATTCTACATCGAGTTTGGTTAGTGTATATATTACCAGACTAGACGATCGCCTCGCGGTTTCACCCGCGTAGTTCCCGTTCCCGTGGGAATTCCGGGATAAAATATAGCCTATGTCACTCCCTGAAAAGTAAGCTCCCTAACGGTGAAAGAATTTTTCAAATCGGTTCAGTAGTTTCGGAGCCTATTCAATACAAACAAACATACAAACAAATCTTTCCTCTTTATAATATTAGTATAGATATAGATTTAACACTTCCCTTGCCTTATTTTATATAATATAAACCGTAAGCGCAATGACCCGTTAGCACTCCCCCCGCCCACCCCCCATGAGTCAGCATGCGACTTACCATACGCCCCCAGGATACCAGTCCTTGTAAACTCATTGACACACGCTTTCTGATCATGCGCATCGCTACAGTACATAGGCCTATGCGCGAAAAGCACTATCCACGGACGTTTCAACCTGCAAGGGAAAATAGACTCTATTAATTAGGGAATGAAACTCACCGAAAGAGCCGAATAACCCTCGACGAGTGTACTCGAAGGAGCAGTCGATATCGTTCGAGTTACTGCAGTACATCGGACGGTGGCCGAACAGGATTATCCAGGGATGCTTCTTTCTGGAATTTTAATGTTGGTGTGATAACATAGATATAAGTAAAATTCAGTAGATATGGTACGTGATGTTCTCCCAGCGCTAACTCAACAAATGGCTTGTGTTGTGTTACAAATCAACGCAAAGACACTTCCTACTTCCAATCTTTTGCAATATACCTACCTAATGAACGACAAAGATGGAAAGGCGTACCTAGACCGAAGTGCGATCGAGACAACAATACACGCGAAACACGTACGCCGGCCGCGCCGCGCCGGTCCGACTGTGACTGAGGTGGGTGGACACAATTGGACTCAATTTGAGCGTTCCACTTTCGAGAAGCTATTGACCAATCTTCCGAATTTTACCTACATCGATGTGTGATAGATAAGGTTTTTTTTGAATACCTACACACTTGATGCCTTTCGAACTTGGGTCCGCATTATGAAAGCTTGATCAGTCTTCTACCTATGCTTGAGTAACGCTTTCGTTTGGAATAAACGTCACTCAAGGCTATCTATGACTAAGCTTTCAGAACACGGGCCGTAAGGCGGTTGTATGCCTCAAACTATCGGCGCTGCCTTTTCTTTCAAATAATTACGTTAATCAAAGCGACCGAAGTGCGAACTCTGTCTTAAAATCAACAACCAGAAAATCTAATTTCTAAGAAATCAAATAATATCGCAAAAATTTTCGACTTCGACGGGACTTGAACCCGCGTCCTCCCCTCAAGTTCAAGTCCCGTCGAAGTCGAAATTTTTTGCGATATTATTTGATTTCTATAGAAATTAGAAATTATCCACAGTGCGAGGCTTACGCACTATAATAACAAAACCAGAAAATCATTTTTAAGCTAAGTTTGGGGACCATGCTTACAAACAAACCTTGACTTTGGCTGGAGTACAGGTGGTACAGTAGTTACAACCCATGTCTCTCTCTCTCTCTCTCTTAATAAGCACGAGACAAAAACTAAGCTTACCAACACACAAGGCACACAGATACGAATTACGAACATATAGCTTCCCATTTTTTGTCAGGGGTTAAAGAATTGAAAAATTTTGGAACACTTTATTTTTTCAGGCCCTTTTTAGGTCCTTTTGGCCTCGGCCTCGATTTATTTATTCTTTGCTTGTTTTTTTATTATTAAATGTTTTTATTATAAAACGTTTGCACGCCTAAAGGCAGAAAACAATTTTATTATTTAAATTGATCCAAAATGTAATGCTGTAATTCTTCTGTAATTCTTTATTGTACACAATTAATACATACCATCAACTTATTTAATAGAATAATTATGTACATAGGCGAGCTTAACCCTGAAAAAACTTTTTGTACTTAACATAGTTAAAGTTACAACATAGTCCCAGTAAAAGTTTTAGATAGGTACGTAAAAATTGTGAAGGGTAAAAGGTGTATATGTTTTTCCAAAGTTTGTTTTTACGGAAATAAAAAAAGTAGACTTTGAGATAACATGAACCCGAAAAAGTTCAAAATATTACCTGTTCTCAGGCAAGTTAGCGTTTGCCAGATCTTCCTTCAGCCACTCGTACTGGTTGACAATCAGCTTGAAGCCATACTCCAAGTAATAGTACACCTCACTCGAGATGGACACGAAATGTACTGGCCCCAGGTTGAACGAGTAGAACAGACTGGAGTGCGGGCCCGGCATCGTGAAGCGAGCCGCGTAGTTACTGAAGTTACTGGAAAGAAGATTATTAGTTATGTTACGGCCACACTATCGCGATAACGCGAAGATTTGCGCTGTCGCGACAAGTCTGGCCAAGAAGTTCGTCCTGTCGCGAAGCATCATCGCGACAACAAATGCCCTTCGCAACGCTGTCGGTAAACTGCCGGACATCAAAGGGTTTTGTCGCGACAAAAGTTCGTGCGGTTGGCTACACTTCGCGCGCGCTTTGTTGACAGCGAGACGCCGAGCGGTGTGCACGTATTGTGGCTGATTTGTGTTGTTATTATTAACCTACGGAGTGACCTATGGAGTGGACAAATAATCGAATTTTGTAATTTATCAAAAATTACGAAGCTGAACCTGTTTTGTGGAATTCTAAAGAACCTAATCACAAAAAAACATATGAATTACGATGCCATGAGCGCAACCGCTGCATAATTTTTTTCCGTAAAATGAATTATCGCGACGTTCTAGTCTAGATTATCGCGACGTGACGAAGTTTGTTTCCAATGTGGCCAAACACTTCGTCGTAGAACGTACGCGAAGTTTTGTCGCGACATCGCGAAGACGAATCTTCACCTTGTAATGTGGCCGTAGGGTTACTGAAAGGGGGGATTACATATTCAAAGCTCGTTTATCCTAGGGGAAGATAAGATATAGACACGAAACAGTACCGGTGCATTTCGTGCGGGTTACTGAAGTTACTGGAAAGGGGGTATAATTAGTTACTGTACTTATTAAAATGGGGGGATGGGATATGGATAGAGCTTCTCCATCACAAATTATGTATAAGAAGTTATTTGGAGTATTTTAGGAGCAAGCCACGTGCCTATAGGGGATGGCAGAGTTAGAGCCTGTTTCACTCGGCAATTAAGGCAGAAAAATGATTGTCCGCATTATGCATTGTAGGAAAGTGCTCACATAGACGCGTAATGCTAATTCTGAAAGAAAATCAACTAAAAGAAAGTACTTTTTAGGTTAAGTATGGGGCCATATACAAACATTGTACCTATATTGAATTTGGCCGTAGTATAGTACACTTACTTACTATGCCATCTCTTGGTTCACTTACTATGCCATCTCTTGGTTCACTTACTATGCCATCTGTTGGTTTACTTACTATGCCATCTCGTGGTTCCCGGGACAGGTCATGTAAGGCACGAGCGCGGCCAGCGGTTGTATCTGGCGCATGAACTGGTCTCCGACGCGTGCTCCATCGGAGTCCATGTCGTAGGCAAAGTCACCGACGTGGAGGATAACGTCGAAGTGGCCGCGCTCGGCTTCGTCTTGTAGGAAGGCCATCGACTGTGGAGGGTGAAAAACTATACTAATATTATAAATGCAAAGGTTTGGATGTTTGTTACCTCTTAGCACCAAACGGTAGTACCAAAGTACAGAACGGATCGGGCTGCAATTATATAAAACACTGCCGGATGCTAGAACCTCCTGGAACTTTCCAAAGATCTTTCCCAAGACCATCGTAGCCAACCGGCTAACGAACTGCTTCTGAGCCTGCACGGCTCCCGAAGCGATATCAAATGACTCAAGATAAGCTTATCTAGACGTTGACGCCAGAAAAATTAACTTTAGGTCGATTCTTGCCAGCGTTTCGCGCAAGTCGGAATGTTGAAGATCACTTGATGATGAGAAACTTTGGCGTTGTCTTCATAACAAATACCTATTTTGACAAACTTTCGCCAGTTTAATTAACCGAGTTCGGGGCGGATACAAGAACTCCGTGGCGTCCCCTCCCCCGGGAGCTCTTGGAGCCCCCCCGACATTATCTCTCAAGAAGACCAGCGCACCCAACAGGCTGTTGAGAAGCCTACACGGCTCTCGAAACGACAACACATAACAAAAACTGTTTAAGGCGAATAGTAGGGTGGATAGTGGCGCCACTACATATTTAATTTTATAATTACGTTATTCAAAGGAATTATCAAAAAATCGGACCGCGCGTAGACGATATCTATCATAAGCTTTTATTTAATGTATCTGTAATAGTTTTGTTTTGTGTTATTCAATCAAAAACCTTGTTTGGAGAGCTTGGTGGCCACCAATAGGAACTAAACTCTTAAAACAAGTATCTGCCTAAATAATACAGTACAAAACTATTATCTTTTGATAGATATCGTCTACGCGGTCCGATTTTTTGATAATTCCTTTGTATAACGTAATTATAAAATTAAATATGTAGTGGCGCCACTATCCACCCTACTATTCGCCTTAAAAGTAAGGGATTCGAAGTCTTATTTACTTTTTAGAATCTTTTTTTTAGTAGGATGTACATTACATACATGTGCGTTAACGCTTCCCATGTCTCCGTAGATGGCGGCTCGGACAACCCAGTTGTCTCCGCGGGGCGGCGTCTTGAACGAAAACAGCTCCGACCAGCCGTACTGGGAGCCCGCGTGGTACGCTGGAACAACAGAGAGCGAGAGGGGGTGAAGAACAAAGCGGATGCAGTGTATCATAAAAGAAAGAGCTTTAAGTATTCCATATCACTAAAATATTTAAAGAGTAATAACAAATATTCATTACAAAACGTCATGCGTTAAAATTTTTGAATTATTGTCAGTTGTCATTAACAACGGGATATTTACCATGATTTGAGTTTTGAGCTCTCCAATATTTCGGCACAGTTTGATGCGCCATGATCACGGAATAACTGACGGCACTGCCGTTAGTGTTGTGTGTCGTGATCGAGTTGCGTTCGATAATGAAGCCGGTGGTAGTAGTAACGTTCGTAGCAAAAGACAAAAAATGAGGGTAGATAGATATATCTGCCAATAACAACTCACTCGCAGTGCCGTCAGTTATTCCGTGATCATGGCGCATGAAACTGTGCCGAAATATTGGAAAGCTCAAAACTCAAATCATGGTAAATATCCCGTTGTTAATGACTTTAGTGTTAATAACCATAATGGATTTAAAAGTTTTATTGTCAGTTGTGTCATGCGATGTCCGTTGCTTATTGATATGGACCGCCTACGGCGGTGTACCTACGTCTCCTCCACCCTCCAAGGACAACGGATGCAGTGTAGTCGGAGATATTTATTATGAATTAAAAAGCCTAGCACTTGTCGGTGTTATGGTGCAATTTCCTCCACTTTTCTTTTCTTTTATTTCTTTATACGATATGACAGCGACTATCTCTTTGAGATCAAGGTTGATGACCATTCAAAACAGAAGAAGCAGAATGATTGGACATCTTATACGACATGACAACATCATAAGTATCATAGAAGGAAAAGTAGAAGGAAGACCAAGAATTAGCTATATGATTCATCTGACTCATAGCGCAGTGGGTCGCGTGAGCCACAGAGGTCGTCAACTGATACTCACCATACTTAGTATCATACTCCAGGTCTTTCAGAGTGACAGTGTGTATCCACTGCCGCCTTCGTTCATGGCCTCCGTCCACGAAGATCTTGGCTGACCCCTCGGCGGTCTGGTCCATTACATGGATGCCGTACTCCACCAGCGACTGCCGGGAGTCGTTGAACGTCGACCATGTTACGACGATGTCGTTGGGTTTCTCTGGAAGAGCATGGATAAAGTTGTAGGGTTACATAATGAGTAACTGAAATACCAGTACGCCAATTTTATTCTGATTCAAAAATCAACGAGGAAACAAAACCGCTTTGGGTTGAAAATGTGAAATGAAGTGACGTCACAGAACAAGGGCAAATGTGGCAGCGTTTTTATCACCTGAATAAAACTGAGTACAGTTTTCCTTTCGGTTATGTAATAAAATAACCTAAATAATCAATTAAAAAATTCTATGCATATACCCTATTGCCGTGAGAATAAAATTAGAAATACGCTGGTGACTTTAAAAACAGACGTTTGCTTATGGTGCCAGGGTACTCTTAAAAACTAAGTCGAAATCTGATTAGTAGAAAATTTCTGATTACCGAGTTTTCGTGCAAACGCTACTCGCAAGCGAGATAAGAGTTGGTTTTGCTAGATTTTGATTTTCCGAGTAAGCTCCCAGTTCATTACATAACGCATAATTACGAGTATATCTATAATTGCCTTTTAACTGTCTCTTAAAACAAGTAGTTTATAGCTATCGATCAATGTGTTGGACAGTGTACAAGGTATACCCCTCCCAATAGCATTGTTATAAAAACAATTAGTCAGTTAATCATACTAACCTGACTTCTCAAAACACTTATTTACAAGTTTCTGTCTGAGGTTTTCCTCATGTGATACTTGGATGACCACATTACATAACCATTTTCATTTGCTAGCTAGAAGACATAAATTATGGTCTTATTACACGAAACGATAGTGGATAGTTAATCAACAACTCGCACACAAAGAATGTAAACAAAAAAGCAGGAAACAGAACGGGCTTATTATTAGTATGGCAGTCGATTTGTGTGTGTCTTTTACTGGCACACAATGAGTCTAGCTACATAGAATTCACATAATTACAGGGTTAAGATGATTTAAATCACTTGGTTTAAATAACTTCCTACAATTTAGAAATTAAGTCATAAATCATAGCAATTTATAAAATACTAGACGATCGTCTCGCGGTTTCACCCGCGTAGTTCCTGTTCCCGTGGGAATTCCGGGATAACATATAACCTATGTCACTCCCTGATAAGTAAGCTTCCTAGCGGTAAAATAATTTTTGAAATCGGTTCAGTAGTTTCGGAGCATATTCAATACAAACAAACAAACAACCAAACAATCAAATCTTTCCTCTTTATAATATTAGTATACACTAGCTAGACGATCGCCTCGCGGTTTCACCCGCGTAGTTCCTGTTTCCATGGGAATTCCGGGATAAAAATAACCTATGTCATTCCCTGAAAAGTAAGCTTTCTAACGGTGAAAGAATTTTTCAAATCGGTCCAGTAGTTTCGGAGCCTATTCAATACAAACAAACAAACAATGAAATCTTTCCTCTTTAATATTAGTTTAAATGAATACAGAAAAAAAAATTAAGTAAGTATAGGAAAGCAGTTAAAAATCGTATAGGGAGCGCCCGAATCAAGCTTCGGTGACCAAACCTGCGGGCCTGGTTGAGGATTCAGGGGGTTCTGTGATATTAATAGTTTTCACGAATGTTCATTTTCATACATTCATTCTATAAAGTTTAATAAAACGTCAAGTGCGAGTCGGACTCGCGCACTAAGGGTTCCGTTTAATTGAAAGACCTTGTTTCTTGCCAAATATCATGATTCTAGGTCAACATGAAGTAGGTAGGTACCCTGTATATTTTGGTCGAGGGAAAGAATCAAAAATTAAGATTTTTTTTGTTAATAAACTACAAATTTAAGGTTTTAGGATTTTTTCCTTTACTTGTGTTATAAGACTTTACTGCTCACCAAGTTTCATGATTCTAGGTCTATGGGATTTGGATACCCAATAGGTTTTGTGTGCAACTTTTGTGTGTAAGTGCGTTGACTTAGAAGTTTTATTTAAATCGCGGCTTTAAAAAGTTACAAACTTGAGTAATTGACGTTAATTTCAACTCGATACGTCCACGCGTTCCTGAGAAAAGAGGTTTGACAGACGGACAGACAGACAGACAGACAACAAAGTGATCCTTTAAGGGTTTCTTACTTCTTTTTGAGGTACGGAACCCTAAAAACTGCAAGATATTGGAAAAATATGCTAAAAATATGTGTTTGCGAGTCAAAGCTGTTTTATAATTTAAATAAAGAAGAAATGAACATAGTTATTGAAATTGAATAAAAAATTTGAACAAAACATATTAGATAGAAATGAAAATGTTTCAATGATGGTGTCTTCTCTTAGCAGAAGCTACTACACTAGGTTAATTAAACCCTTTGAACCTGGATAGTCGAAAGTGATTAAAATAAAAATATCTGATTTGAACCAAAAAAACCAAGTTACTAATTTCAAATAAATCAGATATTTATGATTTTTTAAAGAAATCATTAAAAGATCCAATCCGTTTTATCACCCTGCATATATAGAATTTAAATAAGTATCTGTCTGCACATAGGATGCCAATCGGACTTATCAAGTAAAACTATGTAACATAATATTACTTCCGCTACATTCAATCACATTATGATAAATAGAACAACTATTAACTTTATCACATAGCAATCAGAACACTGTGTCAGTGAATATTCAAATCAAATCAAATCTCAAATTACAAAATGTAACTTTAGTCTTTAAACAGGATAAACTTCAATGTTTCCCCTGTAACTAGGTGGAGCTAACGGTGCTAGAGTCCTTAGGATGTCCCAGAGATTACAGACTTCTGCGTCACTTGACCTCGTCGTGTAGTTGGTTAGCACATTTCCATACTGAGTATGTATGGGAATATCAGTACAAGTCCCATCAAAGTGGATTTTTTTTCGGGATTTAATTAAATTTCTTAGAAATTACCCTGAGTGTGAGGGCGGCACCTCTCGTCAAACGTACTCGTCAAATGTAACTTCAGATACTCTTAAGTGTTTCCCCTGTAGGTGGAGCTTACGACACTAGAGTCTGTAGGAAGTCCCAGAGATTTTCGACTCCCATGTCACTTGACCTCGTTGTGTAGTTGGGTAGCACATTCCCGTACTGAGGGAAGGATATGGGTTCAAGTCCCACCGAAGTTAAAAATGTTTGGTACCTATATTTTTTGATATCTTAAAAATCTAAAATTCTTGCTGCTTCCTCTAGTTGTTTTATACCTATTGCAATTGAATAAATTTTGCAAAAAAACAGGTTCATTCATTAGTAACCCAATTTAATTTTAACTAGGCACAATTTAGTGGAAACTGTTATCATAACAACATAGGTACTAACTATTTACAATGTTGAACAACAAACTTATCTGTTTTGAGTTGCTCCAATTAATCGAGTTCTATCCACAAATATAAATTTGTGAGGATGAAGATTAATATGAACACAAACAACTAAAGTTCAAAGCTCTCATGTTTTTGTTATTGTAAGGTAGAGTTTGACCACCGAATACCTTGACTACTTATGTAAATGAAGATAATATGAGGTCGAAGATGGCACCCTTTCTCAAAAGAACTTCACTCTGGATTTGAAGACTTCGAGGTTGCAAAATAATAACCAGATTAAACTTTTAGGTACGTTTCTAAGTGCCTAGATCTGTCCTTATGCGCCTTGAGAAGTTAACAGACAACACAAATCCACTGAAGAAATCTACTAGGTACCTACTTGGTTAGAGAAGCCACAATATTTTTTGTAAACAAAGAAAATTGTGAAACAAACCTTAACAGAAACTGATAATAGTAACAGAAGATAACAAGGTAAGAGCAAGGTAAGCACTAGGTAATCAGAAAACCTTAGAAGAAGAAGACTTAGAATGATAGTTGACACAAACGAGGTAAGTCTAAAAAATTGCGACGGATCGTCGCAATTTTCATTTTGAGCCGTTAGTACAATACTTCAAATGAGACGGAAAGCAGCTCTCACATAAAAATATAAAAATGATGTGTTGTGCGGTGCAAGGATGTTTATACACCAGTAACCGGAAAAATAATACCGCAAATATCTCATTCCACCGCTAAGTACTAATATTCCGTTTGTAATTTTGCCTAAAACAGTCATCAAAACTCATAAATAAATTTAAAAATTTCGTCTACCATTTTCGTGATAATGTTGCTATGCACTGGGAAAAAAATACCCAGGTTTTGTTACTTAGTACTTAGGTAGGTATATAAAAATAGTAGAGGAGAGGGTGGAATTCCCTCAAGTTAGGACTTAGGAATCAAACTACGTGGAATTTTAGAATTTTCAGTCACTCGACGATATTCTGAGTAGATTCAAGATGATAAACTCAAATTACTATTTTACAAAGAAAATTACAATCAATGAATGGAAACAATTAGAGCTAGTATTTACAATTGAAACAATTGAGCTAACTGCAGCCTGTAGGAAACAATCTAGTGGCAGCTCAACTTATCGATATCAATACCAGTCGTCGCGTCCCCGTTACGCTGGTTGCATTGCCCCGCTGTATGGCAATGCTGGTGCGCTGCGCCAAATACTCACCAGTTCTCGGTAGTTGTGGGTCGTTGACTGTTTTTGCGTTAACGAAACGAAACCGTTTTCTATAAACAGTCAACCGGTTAAAAAACCGGTTGACGTTTTTAACAGGTTTGTCGAAACGTTAACTGTATTGCACGAGTAGTGTTGACGCGTTAACGTCTAAAACGGTCAACTTGTGGCAAAACCTGTTGACGTTTTTAACTGGTTTGTCGAAACGTAAACTGTAGTGCCTTGTCATTCCGGCATTTTGCAAATTGTTTTTTACTTTTTTTTTACATTTGAACTACTTAGTATTATTTATTTACAATAAAACACTGTCCTTATTTGCCATAAATATCCTAAATTATCACTAACTTTCACTACCTATACATAATAAAATAATTATTAAACTTGCGCACAAAAAAAGCGTTGACCTCAACGTGTCACATAAACAAACTAATTAAACGAATGAAAATAATTTCCTTGTTTTTCTTGGTCAGTCAGAAGGCCGGCACGCGGCGCACGGAGCGCTTAGCCCCCGGAATGAACAAACATACATTCATCTCTTTCACTCTCCAACAATCTTAAGCTGTCGACTACTGCGGCGTCTCGCTCGCTCGTGTACAACGTGTTTTACTTTTACCTAGCGGTTCGAAGCTCGTTCGTTCATTTTCGGATGGTGTTCGTTCGTAAGGTGTTTTTAAAGTTCAATCTTCCATGTAACTTGTCCGTCAACGAACGAGATAGTATGTCAACGTCATAGTATGTCGTTGAATGAAATAATAAGTTGATTGAATCAACTTGTTTCGCGGAAAAGAGAAAACGGTTGATTCGTTTTGTCCGTCAACGAACGACAATGTGTCAACGTCATAGTATGTCGTTCGTTGAATGAAATAATAAGTTGATTGAATCAACCTGTTTCGCGGAAAAGAGAAAACGGTTGATTCGTTAAATGTAGAAAAGCTGTTTTTTATAACAGTTCGTTGATTCAACGCTCACTCCTAGTTCTCGAGTCCCGCGCCGCCGCTTTGACCAGACGCTCAGATATTTTTAAAATTCCGGAAAACCTCGATACCGCACGGACCTAGACCAAGGCTCCAAGGGGAGCAAATGCAATAAACTCAAATTTAAAATTGCAATCCATCCCATCACCATAATTTGTATTTGTATTATTTGTGAAAAAAATGCTAGTAGTAGGTGGAGTGATTTTAAAAGGAAAACTACACAGCTTTAGTATGCTTTACTATGTAGTTGAGTACCTAATAGTCATCCTTCAACTTAAAAAACTACTTTGGTAGGTATGTGTAAAACAGGTAAATAAGTTGGTTTAGATAGGCCATGCTGTGTGGTGCCGGCTTAGAATTTGCACCACCCCATACTCTTACCGCGGGTCGTAAGAGGCGACTAAGGGATATCCACCGGGAGCGGGCAGCAGCGCCCCCTGCAGAACAATTCTACCATTGAACTGCGATCCCCAACCCGCATGCCCAGCGTGGGGATTATGGGCATTACCCCCATGTGATAAAAGCCAATAAGGCGCTTATCAGGGGAAGGCCTGTGTCCAGTAGTGGACCAATTCAGGCTGTTGAGATAGGCCATGAACCGTGCAACTACTTACACTGCACGTGGCCGAACACGCTTGACCGTATATTTTAAATTATTGTTCCAAAAATGATCGGAGCCGATCTTATTTTGCAGACTTGGAGTAAAACCTTTTTGTCGTTTGACCTAGGTAGAATGATAGTAACCATAGGTACCGGCTGATATTTCGTAAAATTAAAAAAAACAAGACGTTGGAAATGGATTTTCATAGATTTTTTTTTAGATTTTTCTATTTGACAATAAACTATTGACACCTTTAGTAAATTGAAATAATGTAATATCAGAAATAAAAATGTAGGTGATAAAAACAATGAAGTATTTTCTTAATGGGAACTTTGCTTCAGTTACCCAATTTTTTAGGGAAAATGCTATTCACTTGCAACATTCAATCATACGAATGTGTGAGTGAGGGCACTGTATTTACGTGCTGTCAAAACACACATGGATCGGTTTTTGGTTACACAAATTGTCAAATTGTTGAATGACACTATCCCTCTGCTGAGACAGCAGCGAGTTTTTACTCTATGCAGAAAACAAATACAAAATCTTCAACAAACACATAGGTAGGTCTACCTATAATACTCAATCTCATATTAGGGGTGCGCGCGCACCCCTTAAGGGATGAAAGCTCTTAAAAGTAAGAATCCTTGACAGGTTAAAAGGCATGAGACAAATAAAATTACAAAAGAAAATTTTCTAAACAAAAACATTGTTTCAAACATAAGGGATTTACTCCGGTGATACCAGTTTAATAAATAGGTATTATCCATCAACAATTTTTGGCTTTTTATCACCTTCGATGACAAAAATAATCTGGGATTCAAGAATTACATAGGTATACAAAATTCTACTAGATAAATTAAAACAATGGTAAGTACAATAATTTGTTCGACTAATAATTGTACCTACCCTAAACTAGGTAACTGTAATCAATGCTAAGTTATGGAATTTCTAATCAATCATTGCAAGGGATACTTAATAAACAAAAGTACCTACCTACCAACACTACCAACTCACCTCCAAACGCAATATGCAGTTGCTCCGGCTGGCAGTATGAGCAGTCGTAATGGTACTCCGTAACATCGTGAACGGTCAGGCCCCGGACTATCCCTATCGTCAGCAAAATTATCAGCAGCTTCATTGTTTTTAACCCTACAAAACAAACGACTGAGCTATCCAACGGCCGACGTTGGTTTGCAATAAAATAAAACTAACTAAACACAAACACTATTGGCTGGCACAATAGATAAATATTATTTATCTATTGTGCTATTGGCCTGGCCAGCCTCGCTTCGTGTTTTGACTACCGCAGACCTTTGTTTGTGGCCGGTGCAACGTGTAGTAAGATTACAAAGTTCTACACGTCCCTTATCTAGCTGTTTATGTAGTATTTGAGACACCAACAGTAGAATACTTGATAGAATTACCACCGAATTCAAATCAGAACAAAAACATAAAACAAAACAAAAATTTCAAAAGCAACTCGATCCTCTCACTCAGACAGATCAGACAGAGAGAGCGAGTCGAGTCGCGTCAATTTAGTGCTGCCAGCTTGACTAAAATAATCTGTGTGACATTTGTAGATTTTCTTCATCTAGGTAAGTAGTACTTATAGGGTAGTAAAATAGACGGTTTCTTTAAAATTATTGACATAATTTTTTTAACAGACTGTAGTACATATAGGAGTGATTAAAAACCCGTGACCGGCGGGCGGCGACGGCGGGCGAAGCGGCGGCGGCGCCTAAAATAAGGTAAGTAGACACTGAACATCTTTAGGTGATTTAAGAAATGGACAGGTTAACATTTTAATGTAAGAACACTTATTTACGAGTCATGAATGCAATCAAGCTCGGTGGCGCAGCGGGCCAGGGTTCGTCTGCGACGCCGAAGCTTGCAGGTCCCCACCTCGGGACAAATGTTTGTACGATCTGCAGTCTGCATCTGCTATTCTGGGTGTTTTCTATGTTGTATAAAAAATATCTATCTAGGTAGCCTAATGTTTAAACATTCGATATGTAAGTAGTACTCATAACACAAGCTGAGCTTAGTTTGGGGCTAGAGGATGCTGTGCTGTGTGAATTGTTCGGCATTATTTATTTATTTATTGAATCATCTTTGGTAAGAACTAGGTAAGTACATTAAGTATCTACTACTGAAGTCAACTGCTATTTTCACAATTTTTTTTTTACCAAATTTATTTAAGAAGAGAAGCTAGGTATAAACCAGAAAGTTATAAGACTATGTTAGACGGTTTCAAGGAGTAAACTGTTTACAAAAACACCCTGTATGTTAGAGAGTTATCTGTAATACTAAAAGTTTGAAAAGTTTGATATTATTTTCATTAATATTCTGATCTGCATGCCGATTTGTTGCTATTATTATATAAAAATTTTGCACACCAAAGCTGTTTAGCTGGTAAGTCATCGCAAGGGACATTTTAAAATAAACATACCAACTTGTAACCCGTTGTTTGCAAATAAATGATTTGATTTGATACACAAATAATCGTTGTATGCCCAACTTGCGAAATCCTTAAGTAATTTCGCCAGATATAATGTTCTTACGGGATGTTTTTTTGAAAATGCCTCATTAAACAGCAAGGTGTCATAGTTGGAAGCACTACGGAAAATGCAATCCTTCAAACAAATGTCAGGAAGTGCAAGAGTCATCTGTCAAATTACAAGGCTGGTAGAATTGCGTCACCCCGAGAGCCATCAGACAAGAAGTTGAAATGGAAGTTAATGTTGAAATAACAAGACGAATAAAGCCTCCACCCCACAGACGCGGTTTTGAAAAGCGTCTCGTACCGCGCGTTATGTTTGCAGTAGGTACGTACTGTACCTACGTAGATTTTGAGTTTTGCTACAAAATCGGAACAAATCGCGCGACACAAGACGTGCTTCAAAATGGCGGCTGTGGGGTGGAAACTTAATTTCGTTAGTCCATCAAGACAAGAAGCTGGCTGTGCGATGCTGCTACTCCCGTCGAGCGTCGCGTTGTTCTCCTTCTAGTCGCAACAATCCGCTTGGTTTGGTTTCCCATCCCACCCCACTGACGCGCAGATGAGCGACGTGACGTGGTGGGTGGAAAGCAAATAGTTTAACGAATCGGAATAGGAACACCTAAATGGGTGTGTTTGTTAGCTGCGTTAGGTAGGTACCTACTGGGCATAGGGTTTTCTTTCTCCTTGATCAACTTGAAACCACATAAAATTAAACATAAATCAAAGTAGGTAATTGGAACATTTATTTTTATACTTCCAATAATACATAATGTCATCGAAAATCCATTATCTTTCCGAGTCAAAGATTACTACACAGTTAACTTAAAATAAGGGTCCAATATATTAATTAGCTAATAAACGGAATAAAATCACAAGTAGGTAGGTCACAAAATTGATTAATGTAAATCATAAAATATAAATCCGAATGAATACTTAGTACCTATATTTAATTAATTACTTACTACAAAAAAAATAAAACAATTAATAATCTACCTTTCTAAACTCCCAACAAAAGTTTTAACAATATTTTGTACTTTACAAAAATGCATGAATTCAATATTAATCTTAAACTTTTGACTAAGGCACAAACACAGAGGAATGATTAAGATTGTTAAAAAAATGGTCCGTGAGTTCGTAACCAACAGTAAATTGTCAAAGTAACGGATCTAAACTTGTTTCTCCTTCACTGTTTCGTATTTTTTTCGCTCTAACTTTGGCGACTTGCCCCAAACTAAGCTCGCCTTCACTCCGTAATGGCAATATCCCCATTGATTGAAAGTCACTGCTATACTTCGATGATGAACTGCATTCGGATATGGAAGGCACTCTTTTACGAAACTTTTTCATCCTCACTTCACCCAAACTGCTCAGTTCCGACGACGAATTATCTGCATCCAAAGAACTAGAGCTCGCAGTTACTCTGAATATTTTGTTGGGTAAATTTTTTGCTGTATTTTTTGAAGAATTTCGACTATGTGCTTCTAGATTTGAAAATACTTCCCGAGAGTTTTGAGGGAGGCGTAAACTGAAGCGCGGTGATGATAAGATAACTGATATGTCGTCATCTTCGTTCGTTACGTCAATGTTCTGTTGCTCCTCGGTAACTACTACCGGACTAACTACTATCGGACTGGTTTGTTGGTGTACTGGCACTGAGAGGTGGAAAGGCGATGTCATCCTACTTTTAGTCCGCTTAGGAGATGTCATTACGTTTTTAACTCGTGCCGGAGAGGTCTGTGTATTCTTCTGCATCGCAGATACATTTTTTCGACAATCTTCCACATTTTCATTAGAAGTCGAGGGCTTATTTATATTTTTTTCAAGAAGATCTCCGTATTCGTCGATAATCAGTTTCTTTATAAAGTCTTTCTCCATTTCAAACATCTTTTCAACTTCTCTTCTTGGGTCAAGTGACCACAAATCGTTATGAATGGTGGGCTGCACGATGGATCTGTCATTTCTAGGAGAAGTCTGTGTCTCTTTTGGGGTAATTTTGTTTGTTGTATTGCTTTGTGTGGCTGTATCCTGAACATCAACCGAATGAACGAACTCAAATACCTCCACAGAATCTCTGAACGATAGATTTAATTTTGTATATGTCGTGTTGGGTTTCGAGGGACCGGGTATCGGGTCGTGCTCAGCGATTTCCTCATAACTTAACCCACCATCTGAATTTGATGATTCAGATTTGGTTGACTTATCTGATTTATCTGACGATATGTTTGATGGTTTTGGTTTTCCAGATTTAGTGCTATGATCTGATTTGTCATCCTCGAAATCGTCTGCATAACTTTCACTGTTCTTGTCATTGGCACTATCTTCGCTAGACAGATTTGAAATTGATGGTGGTTTTGTCACTGGTTCTTTAGCATCTTTAGCAGTTTTCATTAATTTTTTGGATAAAGTTTCGCTTACGCTTCGTTCAATGTCTATTACTTCCTGAAGTAAATTTTCATCTGATGTTGTGAGAATTCTGGGGCTGTCTTTTTCACGTTTTTTGGTATTTTCATTTCCGAATGAGTTTTCTCTGCTACTTAAAATTTTATCAAGAATGGGACTCAAAGGTATGCTGCTTTTGTTTGGAATATGGGATATTTCTTTTTCGACATCACTCACTCTCACGCCACCTAGTGTGAGTTGAGAATATGGAATATACTTTGCATTATTTAACGTTTTTAATGCATTACTTTTCTTCGGAGATGATTTTCTTGCCGATATTCTGGCAGGTAAAGTCTTGGTTTTCTTGGAACTGCTTGATCCGTAGACTATATTTAGCTTTTTTTTCCATTCATCTAAATTGGTCACTGCTCGTTTGTCTTGCTCACTTTTCTTTTCAGAATTTTTCTTAAAACGGTTTCGAGCAGAAGTTAATGGGGAATTTCTTATAGAAGATATAATACGTTTTTGTGTGCTAAGTTTTACTTGGGCATCGGAGCTTATATTATTTGCTGATCCGCTACTATCACATGTTGACATTTTAGATACTCTTCTACAAGTTTTGTTTGAAATCGCTGGTAGATTTTCAGCAGGATCAGGTTGAGCGGGTACTTTCAGCATAAAGTTTTCATGCTGCATCGCGATCACTGACACGTTGCTTTTAGCAGTGTTAATCTCTTTTAAAACATCACTGTCGGGTGCTATGTCTAACTGTAGAACTTTCTGTTCTCTAAGTTCACTTCTTATATCTATACGAGGCATGCGCTGAAACTGTAATATTCGAGATGTTTCTTTTACCTCGGGTTCTATATGCTCATAGCAGAACTCATTGTAAGCTACTGTAGCTTTGGGAGCCTTGTAGACTTTACCATTATTAAGTTTTTCGTTACTACTCTTATCTTTATTTTCATTGATTTGTATTACCCTAGTACGCGATATTCCTAAGTTTCTATTTATTGGACGTTTAACAGTCGTCGCTTTTTCCTGAGCACCAGTGTTCATTACTTTAGGTCTTTGAGAACTATTAGCTTTGATTTCATTTGCATCATTGCGCGGTTTAGTTTCAGGCATGTGTTGTTTTTCGATAATTTTGTATCCGTGAAATTTGGCATTGACGATTTCTTCAATGTGAACCTTTTCGTTGAACTCTTCGTCGAGTGGGGTAGGTGCTGTCTTGACTTGGACACCAGGCTCGTGGAACTTGGAGAGTTCGCCGGAGAGCAGCTTCAGGTCATCCGCGGTGGTCTGCAGCATCTCGTGCAGTTTCCTCAGGATTAATTCGTCTTCAGGCCTGAGCGCCGGTTCAGGGTTCCAGAGTTCGTCGTCTGTGATGTTGACCATTTCAAACTTTTTGCTGCTCTCAACCTGAAATGTTAAAAAGGCGTTATAAGGAGTTAGTTAAATGTCTGTATAATTGGGTCTTATCTAGATATTGTTGAGTATAATTACCAAATATCGATCGACTGGGTACCGCAGTGGAACAGCCCTCATCTGTTTGTCAGGCACAGAGGTTCCGGCATCCTCTCGCTCGACCCGCTGTTGGTTCGATCTGAAAAACAAAACACATACAATTTTTTAAATTCGTAAGTAATGAATGTCGCTATACCACAGTTCTCCCCAAGTCCTTCCAAGAGTTCCAAGTAGTTCCAACCAACAGATCATAATTAAAAAATTGTGAAATCAACATAGGTATTTCACATACCTACCTATTCCTTATTACTATTTCGAAAAGTTTAGTAGGTATTGTATGAGGTAGGTATTCGACCTAAGATACCTACCTACCTGTAGTAGGTAAGATACTGGCACCTACTTACAAGTAGGTAAGGTACTGGCAGTACACAAATAAGTTAATGAGCATTATCAATCTCTTGTATTTCTATTTTTAGTTAACTATCGATTCGCTGCTAGCATCAGACAGCCTTTTTATCTGTCTGCTTTGTCTCTTTCATCAATAGGTAACCTATACCTTCCTACATGTGCAGTGCAGCAAAGTAGCCTTAGTTCATGAAAGTTAAGTTTTGGAATTATGTTCAGAAACAAGTCGACAAAAGTTAGTTCGGGATAATGATGGGTTCCCAACGAGTCTCACCAGATCCGGACCCAGAGTGACTCTGGGTCCGGCTGGGATTTATTACCCATCGAAATTTTCTATAAAAAAAGTTGTAACGAGCAACAGTGTGACGACTCAAAAGGACAAAAAAATCCCAACGAGTCATACCAATTTATTTTCCTAGATGAAAATTAGGTACTCTTTACTGATTTTTTTCACATGAAATATAATTACATAGGTAGGTATCTAGGGTTATTTTTATAATACTTGAACGATCACAGTACCTAGATAAATATATTGTAACGGCAGAAATAAAATCTGGAATCAAATGTGTATATTTATAAAGCGATTAGATTGTGATGTATATTGTATCCAATCGAATCTATAATGTATCTATACTCATGTCTATTTACCGTGACATTATTATTTATCAAAGTGTGTAGGTGCGTCTGTAGGTAGTAGGTACGAATATCATGCTATGCGATATTCAAATCAAAGCATCACAGCACCATTGTGTGATTGTGAACTTGCATGAGGCCACGGCCGCATCGCAGGTCGGGTCGATAGGTGCCTAAGGGGCTCGGCTAGGTTGGCGGGGTGCTTCGATGCTACCAACGACCTAGCTACCTACCTAGGCGCTATCTAGCTAGCCTAGCTACCTAGGCGCTAGCTAGCTAGCCTAGCTACCTAGGCGCTAGCTAGCTAGCCTAGCTACCTAGGCGCGTGCCTTAGAGTTCAACATTCGAAAACAGACAGCTAATTATCTAACGCAGTGTGACCGGTTCATTTTCATACATTTGTTTTCTCATGTTATGTACCAACCAAGCTACCATCCTGCAGTGCGGCTCATACAGTATTATTATCGATGCTGCTGAATTTTTGTAGGTTATTACTATTACAGCTTCAGCTGGTTGTTTTACTTCAATGAACGGATAAAATTTAAAGGGATTGGAGTATGTGCAGGAAAATAAAATAACTAAATATACAAAATCACATCAATTGTATTTCACCAACGTGTACATTATCGTCTTATCGAAGCATTTCACTTGCTGTTTACAGTAGGTAAGAAAGAGACAAAAGTAGTCTCGAAAATTATAGTTTCCGTGTCGTCATTGACCTCTACAAACAAGCCTAAGGGTAAAGGCGGACTAAGACTCGATATGTTAAATGAACGGTATTTGTGCATGTTGATTTCGAAGTGTTTTAATAACAAAGGACCCAGAATAGAACCCTGCGCAACTCCAGGTCCTTTATAATTTTTAATTTATTATCAAAAAGGAACAAGATTTTTAACATTATTTACAAATAGTAATAACTTAAATTCGTTGTGGTGTCAGAACAGAAAAATCACGTAAAAATAATATTTCCGAAAGTTTTGTAAAAGTTACCCCACTGAAATGCTTCTTTGACATCCAATCTTAGCAACGATGTAAGTTTTGTTGCAATAAATAGCACGTACATTCAACATATCAGAGTTATAAAAATTATGCACTTTTTGTGCTTACAAGAATATGTTATCTTTGCCACTTTCGGCGAAAACTAATAACATTTCACAAAGCCCATTCAAGTGATTCACGGGCGTTCACCGATAACTCTAAAATTGTATCAATTTCGAATCTATCAGAAAAACGACATAAATTTCAGCAAACCAACTTCTATGAAATTATCCACCATCAGTTTTAATAAACACAAAGCTAAAACAACAACTTAGCTTATATAATTCGACATGGCAACTATGGCAAGTGACCAGAGTTGTATGCTGCGAATTACAAGACTACTTTTACATTAAATTCACAAAGAAGGTATGTACTAAGTTAATTTTATAAAATTGAAACAGCAAGATTCACATCTACTAATACTGGATTAAAAGCTGTTTTGTTCCAGCCTCGAAACCACTAAGACAAGTATCTAAATAATATTTACAAGATGAAAAGTATATACCTACATAGTTTATTTACACAAATATATCTAAAATAAATAATAGACATGTCAATTTCATTGAATGTACTAATTTGAAGTTTAAAGACAAAACCATTTCGTCTGGTTTAACTCGCTAATTGTGATTGAAGAGATACCAACGAACTAATCGATTAAATATGTACATGACAACACTAAAACTACCTAAGTAAATTATTTAAAAATCTTCACAGTTCACAGATACGGATAGCTTAAGTTCAAACAATGCAGAAATTGAAACTACCCATATTTGTAGCAGAAGATCTTACACAAAGAATCGATCAGATCGTCAAAATCATAAACGGCCGCAGTCTGATAGACTTCGAAATTGACATACACTACGAATCGTTTAATAATATGCCATAATAATGTTAATTATACAATGATTACTTCACTTTATACAAATAGCAGCGAGTTTTAAGAGTTCCTATAACGGCCGCATGGACGCGGTTCTGACAATTTGACATTTCACAAAATGACTAGTTACGCCCCTCGAGTGCCAAGCGATCTCGCTAATACTGGCTCGCCGGCGCGCGCGCCGCAAACTGACCACAAACCGCCAGTTTGAGGCACCCACGACTCACCTCCATAACATTATTCACTTACAAAATTATCAACTTAAATAGCCCACCCGAAGATGTGCGTAAAAAACGACAATTTAGAATTTTCCTTTGATAATTTCAACGAAATAACAAAAACAATAAACAATCTCAACCGGGCCGAAAGTGTCGTCGAACGTATACAGTAACGGAACTCGATCCACTCTGAATAAATCGCATCGTAGTAAAATAACGACTACGCGCACGCGCCGATCTTAAACAACTGTACAGGCGACATGCGCTTCAGATATCCACATAACTACATCTTTACAATCAGTAAGTACATCCGACTACATAAATGTCATGATCATAAATATAAATCGTAAAATACTCGTACAGTATTAGAATCACATTAATTAAATGCCAAGTTCACTATGGTTCGGGACCTAAGGGTAACTAAGAAAATGGCATCTGAAGAAATCCAACTTGAAAGCGGTGTTCGACATACCGCGACAACAACAGACGAGAACCGCTTCAGATCTCTCCGCGAACGCCCGCGCAGGCTTCGCACTGTAAAAAAAATCTAAAATTCCTCGAAAACGGATATGTACTATACTTCAGAATATCATAGCGCTAACGCGCCTAATTGTTACATCGATCGCCAGAATAAAACAAGAAAGTCGCGTCGAGCCCGACTTCCGCCGACGCCTCTCACAGAATCCGCCACCGATCGACATAGCCGATCGGACTAAACATACAAGATAACTATTTACAAGATCTATATACAAGTGATCTCTGTGTGGGCGACGCACTGGAGCGCCGCCCCGCCGCGGAGCCGCGCATCTCAGCCCGGCCGCATGCCGCGACAAACACTCGCTACGTTCTCACGCAGAGAGGGACAAAAAGAACAGACGGCTCATCGCCGAGAGCCCTAGGTTTCTCGCTCCTTCTTCGGGGGCTTGAAGTCCTCGCCCAGGATCGTAGCGATCTCACCCTGCATGAACGCCCACGGGACGGTCGAGTTGGCCAGCGGGCACTTCTCGCCACTGGGACAGTAAACCTGAAAACGAAACCAGATTTTAGCACCAAACTCTCGCTGAAATGGCATCACATCGAAAAAGCATGGAAAATTGATGAAGGATTGGCAGATCAAATTATGTTGGCGCTTACCTCTGATCCTTGCTGTCTCTTGATAGAGTCCCGGGAGCAGGGGAAGCAGAACTTGTGGTGCCCCTGGCTGGGGCACTGAACGAAGTGCGTGTCCTCGAGGCGCTCCTGGCACAGCGTGCACTTGAGCAGCGGCGCTGGGGGCTGCGCGGGATCCGCGCCCTCGCCCGCCTCCGTCGACGACACCGATGTCGTCGACGACACGTGCCGGGAACCCGACGACCGCCGCCCGCCGTTCGACCCTGTCGGACGAGACCAATGGTTAGCTACCGTCTGCTATGTGCCGTACGGTGGGAATCTCAAAAAGTATGGGGGAATGTTCGCGAGTCAGCAGACTGTAGCCGGACCGGATGGGCACAAGCGGTCGTCGGGCGCCGCGCGGCATCGGACGCCCGCCCGAGTCCGACCCGTCCAACGATACCGGCGCGCGCACATCGAGGACGACAACGCGATACGAGTTACCGTTATTGAAACTGCATGCACCGGTTGCGTTTGCAAAAGTGACGCTCTGATAAACGCTACTCTTTCACACGTTACACTGATACGATTATTTTAAGTAGAAGCGAGGCATCGTCGAGGCCATCGAGGTAACATCATAAATTCACTTTTAGATAGCTCTTCGCACTGTAATGTAACTTAGTCTGTCGTAGATAGTATGCACTGTATAATTTTCCACTGCAGTGTTTCTAGTGGGATGAATTGCGGCGGCCGCATACCTGAGGAGTTGGGCGAGTGCTGGCTGGAGCGGCTGGCGGAGCGCTGCGGCGGCGGCTGCGGCGGCGAGCCCCCGGCGGAGCGCGGCGAGCCCGGGGGCAGCGTGTCGGTCACGGACATCAGCGCGGCCATCGGGGACGGGCCCGAGCCACTGGCGCCCGACACCGGGGGCGACCCGGCCGCGCGCCCCAACGGGGAACCAGATGATCCATTAGTCAACGGAGCTGGGCTGTACCCTGCAATTGAAGATCATTGTAAATCTATACATCCATTAGCTAGTAAAGGTAACTAGGGAATCGAGAAAAGTGGGATAGGTATTAGGAAAAGCGAGATTGAAAGTCGGTTGGTACATCAACCAATCAATCGATCACCACATCATAACAACCGGGAAACTAAAACGGCAGCAATAGACATTCCGAATGTAATTGTGAGAAGTCGAAAGTGACCGCTAAAGTGAATGAAACTGTTTTTGAAACTGTACTTTTATCGTTTACTTCACTGGAAGTTTGTAAATGATGGACGCTAGAGTCGCGAACTAGAGCACTGACAACTACCTACATTTTAAAGTTCGAGTCAGGCTTGAGAATAGTTTTTG
Source organism: Eupithecia subfuscata (assembly GCA_963564075.1). Classification (NCBI taxonomy): domain Eukaryota; kingdom Metazoa; phylum Arthropoda; class Insecta; order Lepidoptera; family Geometridae; genus Eupithecia; species Eupithecia subfuscata. Next base: position 256,665 of record OY751106.1, read on the forward strand.
GCACAGGATGTTTACGACGCGGAGCGGCATCGCTCACATAATATGTTTCGTCGCATCGAACTCCCGCGACATCGTTTCCATGAGTCCGAATAACCTCACGTTGAATGTCGGATGACACATCATTTGCGGTGGACCGGCGGATAGTAAACACACACGTCCACACGCGCATATAAAGCATTATAAATAGCGTTGTGTGTTAATGCGCTACGTAGCGAGTGCGATGTGTCACAGGCGCGGGCTGGCCTCCCGGCCCTACTCATACCGCAGACGGGTAGGTAAAGCGTGTTAATTGAAATGATACGACTTACGAGCGAGTGGCACATGCGAGTGTGCAATCAGCTCTATTGCCAGCTCTACAAGCGATGCGGCGTTGTCAGACCGCACGCGATGTGGGTCCCGTACCGTATGTGTACACGTATACGCGGTTAGTCGGTCGTTGTCGTTGCCTTTACGTTGTTGTTATGATCAGGTTATGATGATTTTGCCATTCCAAGATACTTTGAATCGGCGGTTCGTGTTTTGAGCATTAAAATAAATGGATATTTGACGTGTTCGACAACACTTTGTGCATTTCATTATTCGAGAAACTTCTGCAGCAACACAATTTATAAACGTTAGAGCTGGAGAACAATCGTTTTAAAACAAGCTGATCTGTTTTATACGGAAAATGAACAGCGTCGTTGCAGCTGAATGTAAATATTGATTATGAATAACGCGTAAAGGGCGAGAGTTATGGTCGGTTAGTTTGGATGGCGCGAAGGCACGGCCCATCTGGCGGAGGTGAGTGACGTCACACGTCGACCTTTTTGGCCGGCGCGGCCCGTGGCGGCGCCGCCGCGGCCGCCCCGCACTCACGCCAGCGGAATGTGGTCAAGCGACTCTGCCAAGCGTAGGCAGGCGCTATATTTTTTCACCCAACGCACGACCTACCTAGTATACGTACGCGAGCGAAAATGTCGTCACGCGGCGTTGCCTCACCGCTGCTGTCGTGCATGCATTCACGGAGCAGCGTTCACATTACGTGGGTGTTTGTACGTAGCAAGTCTGTGTGCGAGAGGCCGCGGGCTCGCTTTCGAGAACGCTCAACCAGTCGAACCGGTTTCGTATTTATGGACTGAGTAAATGCACCTACCTAGATTACGAATCCTTTAGCGGACGCTAAGTTTGAACAAAACAACCACGTTCGATCGTCTGAGCACGTTCATGTTCATTTACTTTCGTAGGTTTATAGGATTTATGCGTGCAATGCGCGCGACTTGATATACAAGTAAGCAAACTGTTGTTTGTTCCAATTAGGTGCATAGAGAGGAAGTTATTATTATTAGGTATCGTAACAATCCAAGTAGGTAATACATGATAAAGGTACCTAAAATGGTTTGGGTTAACGAAGTAAGTAAGCTTTCGATTTTATCCAAGAGTGTCAACGATAGTTAAGACTTAGTTTCCTTAAAAGTGAAGACATCTAATGACTCAAATCAATAATTGGTAGGCAATTATAGAAACAAATATTATGAACAATAATGATATTCAATCCTAGGTAATAAATAAATTGAATTCCATTTGTACCTATATGAAACCATGTAGGTTACAAGGATAACCTTAGAAGACTATTTTTACTATATGAGGAAAACATTTAGAAAAACCCTACTTCTCAAAAAATATACGAGAGAAATCAAATCGAACTAAGGTAAGTATATTTTTAAGCTGCGACTAAATATTTCAGAACAGAAGACATAAACACGGCTAAAAAGAAAGTCTAATTTAGTTACCTACATTAAGGTGGAACAATTTATGTGAATAAATTCGAGAAGGGGGACGTTTTATCCGTTGAAGTTATACCCATACCGACTTTCAACACTTTTCCATTAGAATTGATAAAATATTAATGAATTCTTAAAAATAACAAAGAATAAGACTTACCATTGGATTTGAATGAAGATGCATCAAAAGATGGTGTGCGCAGAGGATGTTTTTCTTGCTTGAAAACTCTGTCAGGAGCGAATGGAGCAGCGAGAGACACCGCTGGAAGTGAATCTCCCCTGGTCAGTGGTGGTCGAGGATGCTCTTCAAGCAACCTCTTTGGGGGTTCGTGATGATTCTGGTGATCATCTTCGTCTAACGGCCTTTTGAGAGTAAGACCGGGAGCGAGGCGCGCTGTACTGTGTGTCGGGAGGTGGTGGGCCGGCAGGTGTGTGAGCCTCCTGCCGTCGTGCTCATCGCGCCGTCCTCCGTACTCTGCCAGGAGGCCAGAACTAGCCGCTGGTCGGGTATGATGTAATGCGAATCCCGCTGAAGGAGCATGATGAGCCGGCGGTGCTGGCTGGCCTCGCACTGTAGTTTCAACTCCGTTTTGATGGGCTTCGAGAGGCGCTCTATGGGCTCCTTTAGAGTGACTAGGGCCTCGGCCTTCCTGGAAGCCATGAGCCCTTTTCAGCTGTCTGGCACCGTCGAGCACTACCTCGATGCGATCCGCGCCCTCGTAGTTGACGCATCCTCGGCACACTGCCTCCGAGAACTCGTGCAACATCGCCCACGGCATGCGGGGCAAGTCGCACAAGTAGCAGTGCTGCCGCTTCTGCATCACCGACATCTCGCCGCCGGAATGGGAGCGGTGGGCGAGAGATCGGCTTTCTTCGGTCCTCTTGAAAATTTTCACAAATTTTATATACTCGGGAGAAGAAACACCGTCACCATATTACACTTGAGAACACTGAGTAGTTTTAATCACATTCGGCTCCGCGGACGTAGAGTGCTTGAGGTGCGAGACTTCAAGAGGCACTGCTCCGTAAGCGGGTCGAGGAGAGACTGAGCTGGGGTCGCGGCGCTTGCGGGGGGCCGGGGCGGCGGCGGCCATTATCGAGCGGTGACGTCAGCGCGCGCACCGCGACGACGACGCGCCGCGCGCCGTTACCCGCGACGCGGATGCGCCGCCGCGCGACCCCGACGACACGCTTATCGTACGATACAGAACAGAACCCGAGAGCCTGGGATACGGCGCGTCTTAGCAGATCTAATTATTGATTCATTATAACCTCATTATGTGCTGATGCATAAATATCAAAATGTCCAGCCGTGGACTAATATAGCTAGGCTGATGACGATGAAATATGAAAAAAGATCAATAAGGAATAGATCGGTATTCTTCTAACATAGAATAGGAACTACTTACCTACTGTAAATCCTACTACCACCTATTATTATAAATAGGTAGGTATGTATAAATAGGTAGGTACCTACGATAGTTTGTGAAAATATGTATATATCTGATTGAGAGGAGACAACGCTAAGACTATTGAGAGGATAGAACTGTAATTTTGTAAAAATAACATAAGACGAAAGGAGATAGAGGTCAAAATCTAATGGGAATTATTAGTTTGTTAAATAAATAAATAAATATAAATAATGCTGGACAATTCACACAGCATTATCTAGCCCCAAGGTAAGCAGAGCTTGTGTTATGGGTACTAGATAACTGATATATATAATACAATACACTACATAGATGGATATTTTTTATTATACATAGAAAACATCCAGAACGCCCTGGACAAATATCTGCAGATCGTACAAACATTTGTCCCGAGGCGGGAATCGAACCCGCAGCCTCCTGCGTCGCAGGCAGACCTTCGCCCGCTGCGCCACAGAGGTCGTCATAATTATTTATATGTTAATTTTTTATACGTAGTACGAAATACAATTTGTGCTAAGATAGTAAGTATAATTAGTACGGGCAATGAAGAACTTAAAGAAAGATAAAATACTACTTACACATAATACTTAGGCTACTTATTGAAAAGATCATCAATCAAGCATGCAAAGCTCAATTAAGATTCTCTATCCCTATTAACTAAGTACCTACTTAAATGTTAAATAGACCACTTACCTAGATTTTAAGGTAGGTAATAAATAATCATAATAATGGCAACGCTAATAAATTCAAACAAAATTAATCACGAACCCCGTTTAAGAAACCTACACCATAAGGTTAATAGGTATTAAAGCTAGGTTTATATGATTGGCAGGCATCATCTAACGGCCAAGCCAAAGAACTACCAGCTCGATTAGATTCCGTTTACAGGGTTGGGCAGAGCAGGTTTTGCTTATGATAGGCTAGTTATATCTCTAAAAACTAACCAACGAAAGTAAACAAAATACCTAGATAAGGTAAGTACCTACCTACCTCGTTCATGGAAGTAGAAAAAATTATTTGTCCATGACCTCGTAGATGTGCTGTGAAATGATAATTAGCGTCAACAAACAATAGAGCCTTGTTTTAGACGATAAGTAATCTATTTTCGATTAGTCTCTGACGTTAGCTACCTACCAACAATCTAAAATAATTATTATTTTATGCCAGGATCCGGCTGGGAGACGGGAGCGGGGGATGTGAGTGCGACCGGTATGGCGGCCATCTTGAGACGTGACGTCACGTGACGAGTCAGCCGAGCGTGCAGAGCGGCAACGCCGCATTGCCGTTCACCCGCCCGCCATGTTGCCGTTGGCTGGCGTTGCCAGTTGCCACTCACTCAATGCAGGATTTTTAAGCGTTAATAAATGAAGCTACCATGGTCGTTTATTGTAAGCGATGAAGGATCCGACCGAGAAAAAACCGTTATGTGGCCAGGTAGACGTGGATTTGAAGTTATATGACCGGCGCGGCGTGGATTTACGGTTCGGTCGGGTTGATCAGGAGACTATCTCGATAAAAAATTGGGCTTTACGTAGGTACTAGGTAATTGATCGCTAGAAATGAGGATTAGATTGAGACTAAATGATGGATTTATATATAAATGCATGAGTAGGTGCGTTGCGTTGGGAGGAAAATGAAAACCAACGTCGAAAGGTCGCAACCCAAGTACTTAATGATGCTGGGTTGATTACTTAGGTACCTACTACCTAACTAACACTACTACGACGGAACAAAACTGAAAATACAACAACAGCTTGTCAAGTTATAATAACTAAACATTGACTGTCAGAATCAGAAGTGAATCGAGAGCGAGAGAAATTAATCAATCTGACAAACAACCGGACCACAAGCGGACTTTGGTCTTTTACACTGATAAAAACAATCCATGGCCAGTTCCAGTAGGTAGCGTATTAAATCTTTTAACACAATTAGTAACAAAGCTAACTGAGACTAAAGGTAAAACGAATTTAGTATTAGCTACTGACAAAATGAAAGAGAACATGGCAAAGTTGATGACATTGGCAAAGTCCGAATTCGCAATCAAGTAAACGGATTAACTTTAATTTCCCTCGCACGGGAGTCGCGAGATTAAATTCTGAATGTGACTATAGACTAGACTAGCTTAACTTTACAGTCACGTTGTTAGTTTTATTTTAAGCGTTTGCTGAAATTATTATTAATTATTTTATGGTACCTACAGTAAGTTAGGTACGACGTAATGATTGTCTTTTATTTGGACTACACACGCCGCCGTCAAATTAATATGATAAACGTAAACTGTAAGTCAGCGTTTAGTAGCAGTTTAATCTTATTTTTGATAATTTCTGTATTTTGAATTTTCATATCTAAACAAATTCTTTATTTCCAGACAACGAAGGCTCATACAAAAATTATAGGCAAAGTACAATTCCAAAAAAAAAGACAACTAAATCTAGGTTATTTATAATAAGAATATATATAACTAATTCTAACGATGATAGAGCCTGCATTCAGTTGATTGCAGTTATCACAACCAACCTAACATAAGTACTCAGCTAAATTATTTTTAAATTGTGATAAGAACAGGAAACCTTATCACAATTATTATAGAGTTATCGTACATTTCATAGCGATTATTAATTCAGTCAAATACGTTTCATGCAAAGAATACAATCGACTTGGATAAATAACATAAGCAGGGGAAAGAACCTAACAGCGACTAGTCTACTTATAAATATGTATATAAGTAGAATAGTATAAAGAAATAAATAAGTATGAGAGAATATGAATTTATGAGGTTTTTTTACTAATTACCTTGACAATGATTCTTTTAACATAAAAGTACCGTTAATGAGATCCAAAGTGCAAGGTGCAACATTGATTCCTAGGTACAAGATTACGACAATCTGAAGTACACAAAAAAGCCTATAAAGGCAAATATGTAAATCCAACCCTATTCATGTAACATCTTAATCTTTCCTTACTTGAAGTACATTCTTCTTCCCAGAGTTCTTCCGTAACATAAGTAAATTTAATGACAACTTCTCAATATTTCATAGGTACGTACTAACAGTCATCTCAATATTGCATGTCTTTATTTTTATTTTTTACATCGTCAATCCCCCCACTCAATAACACGCAGCAGGACAGAGGATGCGGCTTGCAGTCACGCATGCGTCGTTGGTTCCTTGTATTCCCTAGAGCAAGCACATGTTTATTTCACCACGGTTTATTCGTTTTTATATTGTATATTTGTGTGTAGTGTATCTATTACCTATTATTTAAAATTTTATAGTAGTTTTGAAATGCATTGTTTGAATTCTAGTGTATAGTGCTGACATAAATGATTTGTATTTATTATTTACATCTTACAATCATTAATCAATCAAGGCGCTTACTGAATGGCGCTCATATCTGGGTACAGAAGCGTTGGACGTCCAGTGGCAAGATGGGCAGATGATATCTCTGATACCGCAGGCCGAACCTGGATGAGATTGGACCGTGGACCGTGTGGAGTGGTACAAAAGTTTGGAGGCCTATATCCAGCAGTGGGTGAAGTCGGGTTGCGGATGATGATGATGAATTACATCTTATGAAGATGATTCAGGCTACATGTAATAATACTTTTTTCGTAATTTACGCAGCATCTCTCTCAGTAACATGAAAATATTGTCTAAACTACGTATGGAAAGCTTCTACCGATGTGGTCTCACGAAACCTTTCATTAAAGACCAATCCTAGTTAGTAACATAAAGACTCGTTCAATTTCAACTTATTGCTTTTAAAGAGTTATAGACATTGTAGTAAGTACCTAATTAGAAGAACCTATAACGTCCGGGGTACGGGTCGATATAACATGCGTCGCATCGTCTGCCATGCACCGCATGCAGCGGATGGCAAACGCATAGTTCGACATATTTAAAGCTAAAACGTAAAAAACCTAAACGCGATTGCCTCGCAAACTTGCAGAAATTACTTTGCTGTTTCTAGGAGTTACGGTCGAAATCGCAATAAATGTTATTGATAAGCCAACTGTAACGTGAAATCTATTAGGCACGCACGATGCAATAAATTTTTCATACACATTGATGTTTGCTATGTTTGTTGCTTTTGCATGCATTGCATTATAGTTCTCTTATACTCATAGCAAAAGTTCTATTACATGCATCAATAACTTTATGTTATCGTAGACATGAGTTTTGTGAAATTTTATTAATTTTATGAGCGATAAGGTTTTAGAATGATTTGGTTTCTGTAGGTTCAAAAAATGTTACCTTTTGAACCTCATCAACAATTTCATAAAGAAACAGCATATTTTGCAAACCGTATTCCTGCTAAGGTCGACTAGTACCTGCTAAGGTACTAGTACCTCCATATTGTGTGGAATACACACAATATGGAGGTAGCACCACATAATATGGAATCATTTCAGCAGGATTATCATGATCTTCCTAACTCTCCAGGTCGTTTATCCCCTGATAAAGTACCTCTAAGTCTGTTGAACACTCACGTATTGTATGTCTATGTCGTCTCGTGCCGGGGAGAAGCTGGATCGATGGCAGCGCGGGGCCACACTGCGCATGCGTCAGCCCGCACCCATAAACACGTGTCAATGTTTATTTACGTTCCGTGCACGTACAAACCGTACTCTGCCATTTCAAGTTGTACCATTTGGAATTGAATTGGTGTGGTGAGTGCAGATAGGGATGGGTAGAATGTTTGAACATTATTACAAGTATAAGACCAGAAGATAGAATGGAACCAATGTTGACATTATCACCCAATAAATGGCTGAGATTTCGGCCGAAATGAATTTTGATGACGACTATGTTCAACTATGCCGTATCAACAGCACATAACTATACAATATACTATAGTATAGGTGCAGTGCAGGTATTGGGTGAGGCCTTGGTAACTTTGTTAACGAAGTTAGACAAGACAAAAAGCAGACTGTAGCAGCCAGAAATCTTCAGTGAAAATTCACGGAGCAGTAAAAACAAAGAAGCAGGGTGTGAAACTCTGCGATGAGATAACTTATATATATTATAATAATTAAGCTTACTATGTTTATAAGCCCACGTATGTTGTAGTTGTATTACTATACCTACCACTAGAGTTGAACCAAGACCAAGAAAAAAACAGCAGACATTTTAGCTTGCTTAAATTAAACACGCCTACGTCAAACCAAGTTACCCAAAAGAGACGCAATTTAAAATGTTTATAGCTAAGACGTCGACATTGAAATTGTAAATTCTAATTTAAGAAAATGTTTGAAAACCAGATTCTCAAACAAGACTATAAATTCAAACGATGCTGTGCATAAAATAAGAGTAGGTGAGCGAGCACGTCAAATAATGGAAAATACCCACTCAACTCAGAGACCAATTTGTATTGTACATATCAATTTTCAAAATATTGACTAATAGTGAGGAGCGAGGGCTGATGTTGATCAAGGATGATTGTTGTACTATGCTATAAAGCCTTACTTATAATAATAAACTACTTATTTGTATCTATGGGTGGGCCAGTAATTATTGCAATTCGAGTAGTAATTCCAACATTTCCATACCTACCAGTTTTAAATGGTGTCTTATTAAAACTAGTAATATCAAAAAACATAAGTATAAAATATAAACCAGAGCTTAGGTATTGTTATTTTAACTTATTCTTCTTCATCATTTAGCAAATTAATGTTGCAGTAGTGGACGGAGAAGAAGGTAACAAATTACACAAAATTTCGAATCACAATACCAAAAACAAACCTGTTATAATTATAAGACTCATATAAACAGCGAGTAGTGGCCACATGTTATTTTCGTCGCGAAAACTGGTCTGCCGTTATGGGAAGCCAGATTTTGTCATTTATTTTGGACAAAGGAATCGGTTTGAGAATTGATTTGACTGTTTTTTCTTTTATTAAGTACTTACTAGATTCTGCCCGCGGCTTCGTACGCGTATTTTCGATTTAATAAGAAGCCTATTGTTTAAACTAGGCTACGTTCTAAGTGTATGCCAAATTTTATCTTGATCTGTTCAGTAGTTTTAGAGATCCTGGGTAACAAAAACTTCACATTTCACAAACTTTCGCATTTAAATATTAGTAGGATAGGAAGTAGGATATTAGTAGGTACGATAAATGATAGATTTTGCTGGAAAACCTTAGTAAGCTACATTTTGGCTTCATTTCATCGCTTTTGTCATCGTCAGCTTCAAGGGTTGTGAAACTACATAAATCAAAATTAGAAGTTATGCAAGTTCTGAAACAATCCATAGCATGAGGTTTAAATAGTGGCTCCTTACTCCACATAACCAGTTCTATAATCGCCAATCGTATTCACCCTTGAAACCAGTTACATGACTCATGGATACAACAACCCCACGAAAATACTAAGTTACATCATCAAGGCACGAAAACCGCGGCGGCGCGTGGGGCGCCCTATCGATCCGTGACGTCACGCCCCGTGCCCTGTGCAAAGCTATCAGGCCTACTAGGGCTGATTGACGTTTGCGGCTAAACCTCGCCCTAATTGGAAATTAAAATGACCGTTATTTGTATCGCCAACGGTTCATAGCGTGAACCACGTGAATGTCATCTGTTTCGTGATTGCAGGTTACGAATGCTTTTAATGAGCCACGTCGTAAAGTATCGATTTAAAGCTTGATTTTGTTACTAGCATAGAGTCATCATGACATGAATCATGATGGGTATTGAGTGATGCTTATCAATTCGTTGGTAGGCAAACTCCTATTCATAGGTAAGGTACATCTTGGGACATGAATATGTGACAAAGGGATGGTGACATTCTGACCTTGCTTTTCTGTGTGTAGGCTATATTAATTCGTTCCATCGCTTGACTGGGTTCATAAAGCAAGCGGTGCCATTAAAAAAGAAGTTGAAGTTGACTGGGTTCATAGAGGCCGCTATCGGCTGAAGTGCTGGCTGACGTCAATGGAACACAAAATGGATCGCTATCGGCTAATATATTTCATATCGTAATCATCGTATCGGCTCTTATGTGTGACTTATTGAACTGGATAAGAATTTTCCAGTCCTCTATAAAGATAGAATTCCAAGGACAAAGATAAATTCACCCATTATCTGCTCTTTCGTGGCATGGAAAATTTCAAGTTTTTTTTGGTTAAAACACCAATCAACTAAAACATTTGTAACAGGAAAAGGGAAAGTCATAAAATAAAAACTCTGAATGAAATCCTGAAAAGATGCGGAGCCGACTGAGGGAGACTACCAGAATATCTTCATTGAATGAATCTAATCCAGTATCGCAATAGGTTTTTCTTATTAACACGTCTTGTGATTTCACATTTTGAATCCGTGCTAAAATGTAGAAAAAGAGCACATCAAGCAAGACCTATCATAATGTTCCACGAGTCGTTTACCTCTCGGGGTGGCAGGGGTGGCAGGGGTGACGTGTAATCCCAGGGTAGGAGCGGTGAGGGTCCTCCAGAGGGTGATACGGCGCATGCGGGAAAGTAAAGATCTGCCTCTCAACGATAGATGCAGGGGTGAGCCACCCCTAGGCTTTAGCAGCCGGATTGAATAATAAAATACTTGCACGACAACAGAAATGCATTGTAATAATAATGATTGTTGATAGGAGAAGTAGATAGGTAAATAATTTGAAACCAATCATCTTTGATAATGACGAAAATAAGTCTAGCAAGTCACCGAGACTTGATGTTTTGGATGATATCAACTGATTTCTACTATCTGAGAAAAGACTTGGTCATTAGGAAACTTCCCAACATACAGGTAAGGTACAAAAATAAAAAATTGGTTGCCTGTAAAGTCGGTATACGGGCGAAAGTTTTACGTGACAACGACTTTGAGTGGTAACTGAAGAAACTGCGTTACGCTCCGCTCACGCGGAGCGTAACGCAGTTTCTTGAAGTGTCACCCGGCAAACCAACGCGGAGCGTAACGCAGTTTCTTGAAGTGTCACCCGGCAAACCAATTTATAAGACGTTGTCACGTCAAAATAGTAGAACACAAGTAACTTTTGAGTGAAACCTATAGAACCGTTTATCCAGAAGTGGGTCCAATCGGGCTGTGTGCAGAAAAGACAGGGCGCTATGGCGCTATGGCGCATTAGGGGAGCCCTATGTCCAGCATAGGCTAATGATGATGATGGGTGAAATCAGGCTGTGTATAATAATGATAATAACTCTCAGACGTTGTAAGATTTAGGAATTTCTCGTTGAAAAATATTATAAAATATTATATGTATTTATACTCACATCCTCAAACTTTTGATAATGCAATATAGGTAAGGTAGTGAGATTAAATTTAATCAAATGAGACGGATACAGATAGATACAGAAACGAATGAAGACGAAACAAAGATAAGTAACAGAAACGACTTGGCAAATAAAAGATAAACGTCAAACAAAGAAAGTGATAGAACAATCCATAAACAACAAAGGAAGGTGATAAACCAACGATCAAAATCGAAGATGAAAGTGCTAGAGCTTCGCTCTAGTCTAGTAAATCAGACTACTAGTCAAGTCTAAAAGAAACAAATTATGTTCATGCTTTAGTTATTATAAATAAATAACACTAGACGTAGCGCGGCGCGGCGTGGCGCAGGGCGTTCCCGGTGCAAGCGATCAATACTCGAAACGGAACGAGGAGGGAGAGCAGCCTCCTACTGAATTATTGAGGCATCTGTGTGCTGTATGTATGCTGTACCTACACTCACATTCATAGTTACGTGAAAACAATATTTATGCGTCTGCCTCCGATACGGAGGGGATTTTGACGGTATTGCAAAAGGTAACTAAAATCAGTGCGAGGGAATTTAGTGGTAAAAAAATATATTTTAAGGTAAGGTAATCTAATAATACAGGATAAGAGTCGTGTGAGTGAACGAAGTTCAAGTTAGCTAGCAGTGCGGTTGCCTCTTCAAAAGAAAATTAAATTTATTAATGACCGCCCTGGATGTGTCTACATCATCAGTCCGAGCCACTTTCACTACAACTAAAACCTCAAAAATAATGTGCTGAAAAATTCGCAGGTTAGGTTACGTTACGTTACAAGTTGTAGAACGGGAAAATAGGCAGGGCTGAATTTGGCTCACCAGCATTGGTTTCAGCATTGCCCCAATTCGAGTCCAAGGCCCTTGGCAACAGCTTCCTGGGCCGCTGGTTGGGTGGCTGCATCTCATAGGATCCTTGGCCTCATTTCCGGCGACCCGGTCTTTGCCCTCGCAACCCGGATCGCCTCGCAATGCCTCGGGGTTGACTGATATTTATTCTATCGTAGAAATAATTGAGTTCACAACACAATGCCGAAGGTAGAGTTCCTTTTTAACCGTCTCCAAAAATAGGAGGAGGTTCTATGTTCGTTTGTCGATTCTTATCTTCTCTATACCCAAGGGAATTAGTATTTGACCGCAAATTATTAAACCATGTTAATATTAAGGAATTTGAAGTAAAAAAAACTATTGAAACGGATACGAAACGAACTACGGAGAAAATATTATCGGTTACTACGTAATTTTAGGCATTAATGATCCAGATATCAATATCAACGTACAATAATAAAAATATAGCTGTTTTTATGTCAGAGATGTCACTTGGTGACGACAGTGACGAGATAACCAGAATAGATAATTATATTTATACTCCAGATAATAAAACTAAGACGCAAAACAATTAGCGGAATAAAAATAAGTAAAAAAAATATCATGCAAATTAATGAACGATAGGTACACTAAGATAACTTAGGTACCTACTACAAAAATATTATAATAATTATTCACAAGCATAACCGCTCAATAACATGTTACGTCATCATAACATTAAGAATATGCAGTTACCTACTTATCTGAGTCATTCAAACTGAAAAATAATTTGTCCAATTAAGGACTGACGGGGTTCATTATAATGCAATTATTGTTGTTATTACGTATCAGGATTTATATTACATCACAAAATCATTCGTCAGCATTTGAAAGATCGGAGAATGAATTTGGAAAGACCAAAAACGAAATCGCTGAGTTTTGGGTTGTCTTTCACAACCCTATCTGGAAACTATAATATTAATAGAATATTTATTTATTTATTTTAGTTATTATCCTGATGTGTCCCACTGCAAGGCAAAGGCTCTATCCTCCTGATGCTAGAATAGAATAGAATTATTTATTCAGGTAAAAACAACATTTTGGTTAGAAGTGCCGTTAAGCCTATGTTAGGTTTATCTAGACACAGAGTTCTCATATGGTTCAATAAGAGGGCTTATCGGGTAGGTAGGTATATTAATTGGAATCAGTAAAAATCTTTGCAGCTATACCTACAATGAAATCTAAGACATTCCGATGAATATCAGGGGTCTTTTGAAAATCATAACATAATTATTATCTGTAATAGCCGAGTGAGCCCTTGCAATTTGTGTGGAGCTATTGGCGTTAGGTAAATGCCCGGGATCGGGTCATCAAATCCTTGGCCCACTTGCCTATTTCTGAGGCCTTTACCTGTTGATCCAGTTTTTGTCGACACACCTGTGAAACAACATCCGTGTCATGTGCGGAAGTCGGTAAAAAACTCGGAAGTCGTGGGAACTAAATAATTTAACTATTTTATGAGCTTGAACTTGCAACGCGACTGCTGTAACCTCCAATCATTGTTATTTTCGGTGAAACGCAGAACAAAGGAAAATGCGCATGACAGGAACGGGTGGACCGTTGATTGATTGTTGTTAAAATTGGAAGAGCCATTACCATGATATTTGTAGAAGATGCAAGCAGCAGCGTTTAGATTTTATGTAGGTATCACAACTGCTGTCTCAAATCAAATACATTATCCTGCAGCTCAATGGTCAGCACATTCCACTCCTAAAACACCATAGTCGTAATCGTAAAGTACAGACAGTAGTTCATCTTCAACCGACTGGAAATAATGGTGATTGCCAGTACAGGCCATGATATTATAGTAGAACTGCGCATTCCTGCACGGTCTGGACGTCCAGATCAATAGGAAGGGTGGGGGCGCGGGATCAATACCTGGGCACGCCGCCGCGAAGCCGCGAATACTACGGAGTAGAGCGTAACTCGGCCGAGGAATCCTTGGCCTGTTTCGTAACACCTCGTCTGGCAAGAGTTGTCGTCTTTGTGTGGAAGTAGTTTTTCGACTGAAAACTGCATGATAGCTCACGAAATTTGAATCTAAAAGGTCAGGTTGTATGTAGGTACCATATTGCCAAATTCGACGCCGAAATCCTTTTTGTGAGAGAAGAGAAGGACCAAAGAGAAGACTTAAGAATATTAAAATAACACATTTTTGACTCGCACGCAACGCAACAAGCTGAGGAAGTCCTTGGCCTTGCAACACGCGGGTGCTGGGCGATGGAAAGGCCCCTGTCCTTAATTCTATAGAACCGACCATAACATTGACGGCACGTTTATAATGGTCTATGAGCTGTTAACTAGGTTTTGCGGTTTGCCTGTTTTTGCAGGCGACGGGACAGGAAAAATATATATATACTTTACCCATGTTTACCTATTGAATACAATAATGTTACAAGCAATGCACAATATGCGGCGTAGAAAATGATAATTATGAAATATAAGAAATAAATAAATAATAAATATTTAATTGAAAGATAGAACGATTTAGTGCTTAGGCACATAATAAAAAAAATATTATGAATAATATATTTTTTTAATAATACTAGATTTACAATTGAAACAATTGAGCTACAGTATTAGTACTAGTATTTATAAAAAGAAAAAAAATTTTATGCTTTATCATAATAATGTTTTTTTTTATTATGTGCCTAAGCACTTACACTCAAGCTTCAAGTCATAGTCATGTGTAAAATATTAATATTTATTCGTCGGAGGATGTAAATACTCTTTTACCTCATCAGAGCAGACCCTTGCATCATGGCATGACTAAGAAGGAAATATTTCGATTGCACATTAACGTGACGCAGAGTGATAAGAGCTTGGAGAGCGACGTGACAGAAGTTTTATTGTTTATTAAATAAAGTTATACCTACCTAATGAATAGTCCTTTTCAGAGAAACTCAATAAATCATGCGCAGACTAATTCACTTACTCCTATGGCTCAGCGACCCGAAGTGTGTCTTGCTTGGTCCTCCGATAAGACAAGTAGCCAAGACTAATTTTATAACACTATGTACTAATTTTATAAGCTCACCCTAACTTTTTAATTTTTAACGGACTTCGAAAAAAGGAGGAGGTTCCTTGTTCGGCTGTATGTTTATTTTTATTTATTTACGTTCGTTGATTTTTCCGGCAGTTAAGGACCGATTTTGAAAAATCTTTCGCTATTTCCCCTTTTTATTTATTTCATTGTTTGATCCCGAAGGGGTCCCATAAAAAAAGTTATTTCCGAGGGATTAGAATTTATACCGCAAAACTGAAAAAACGGTATAAAATTAAGAATAAAAAATATAAAATATCAAATAACAGCTAGCTGTGAAATCAAATCTTATTTTTTTTACAATGCATTCTTTTGCCTAAACCTTTAGGCATACCTATACCATGAACAATTATACCTACTAGTATAGAGGTTAACCTAAAAAACTGGATTAAGAAACCGCAAACACGCAAGGTACCTGGCCTAGCGCCAAAATTCGCGGAAAGTTGATAACGCGAGGCATGTAGCCGATTCGGCAGTGCCATATCTTTTGGGGAGTGTACGATAGACATAGCGGGGCCTTGTGAGGAGTCACCTGTGAGTCACACAAGACTACATAAAGATATTAAAAAAACGGAAATCAATCACTCGTTAAAATGGTGATGGACTAGAATCAAAATGGAAACAATGTAATAATACAACTACTACAAAAGACTAATATAAAATAATGAAACCAGTAAACAGGAAAAGTGTTGAATAAACAGATGACGATAAGGGATTTATACCTATACCTACCAAAAATTATTAAATACACTGAAACGAAATCAATAATGACGTAAACGAGGTAAATAAAATGCCTCTTTTGTAGGAAGAATTCATTTATACCGGTAGCCGAAAAGGAATAACAATGGAAATATTGCTGTGCTTTTAACATTCAAAACCTGTCGAAATAAACGCTGACGTTCTTATAAAGGCTTACAATGACAATGATATTCTAGTAAATAGCAAAATGACTAATAAACTCAAAGTAATGTAACACAAGGTACAGCTGGATGACTGCAAATGTAAACGAAACTGATAGTTCTGTTTACATTTTGGTACGTTTCGTCTATCTGGAAACAAATATGCAAAGTTGTGGTACGCGGAATCCGATGATTGTGACACAAAGAGGACATGTAATGTAAGTAGGTGTGTACATAGTTATTGCAAATAGGAAACCTCTGAAGTAGAGATACTATTCTCAGGAAGAACCAGAAAGTTTAGAGAATTACCCAAGCAGAAGATATTATGAATGAATGAATCAACACTTTATTGTACAAACAAAATAAAATATCCTATGTCTAAATAAAAACAGCAACCTTTTTACCAACAAAAGATATCTATCTATACTTATAATAAAACTGTAACAGGTCCAATTCTGTACATACATCGAAGATATTTTGAAAATTTTTTTTGGAGGGCACTCTATTATCGATACTGAAGCCAAAACTGTAATTTTTTTCATTCATGTTTGTCTGTCTGTTTCTTAAACGCGCATCACGCCGAAACTACTGAACGTATTGCAATGAAACTCGGCATGATTTTAGATCATACTACGAGGAAGGACATAGAATACTTTTTATCTTGGAATTCAGTAAGGTTCCCCTGGGAGAGGGGATGAAAGTAAAATTCCTTCACCGCGCACCACGCCAAAACTGCTGAATGAGTTGGAATGAAACCAAGCATAATTTGAGTTCATACTACAAGAAACGAAATCGCAACGTCTTCGTCTATAATGTAAGTTACACTACAAAGGAATTACGCTTAACGTAATGGCAATTGTAAAGTTTTTGGACCGTAACGCAAAAATATGCGTCACAGAACACGAAAATGAAGCCGTAGACCCTGAAAGCACATTCTACATACGCCATTGTTCGATTGTCATCTCTACGCGTGACTGCCGAGTGCCGAGCAATGAGGAAGTACGACCTAGTATATTTTGATTTTAGTCTTTAATTGTATTGTAGGTGTTTTGTACACGCGATTTGGTACTTATGAGCTGCAGAACACAGTGGAAGACATTTCAACAAAGTTATGAACAGAATTTGAAATTTGAAAATTGAGTAAGTACAGTTATGCGGGATTTTAAAAATTATAATTTAGTTTTCTGATGGTAAAAACTAACTTACTTATATCAAAAGTTAATGCTGAAGAATCTAAAGTAGATCCTAAAGTCTAAGTCTAGCATGGTATACTTGATGTAAAGCTTTTTATGAACAGGACAAAGACAACATACGCCCATCATGGATAACTCAGTTTACAAGAAACATTCTTGACGAAAGAAAGTACCAACTAGAATGATAAAGAAAGCGTTAGTGCACAAAGTCAATGCACTTGTCGTTACACAAAGATTATTTGATGGCCGTATAACACAACAAAAGAAATTAGTACGTACCTACTCGTATGTGGCAATGTTAAGCTGTACACCCAAGAAAAAAAATATTCAAACACATACAATGCAAAGAAAATCATAGAAATGCTCTGAAGTAAATTAACAAAATAATCCTCATCATTCATTTCATTACATCATCAGGCCAGTATCTACCCTCTGTTAAGTGTAGTCTCCTCCTAAAATCTGTCTCTAAAATCTGGTGATGTCCTCTTTGCCTAAATTCAGCCACGGCGGCCAGTCTCAATGACGGCTTGCCAGATGCACAGGACATCTCGCTTGCCCGGGAATAAAGTCGTGATAGCAAAATCTATTGTTGTCAGGAAAAATATAAGGTAGGTAAATTCTATTACTTATTTCTATTTCTAGGTACACTATATATACAAATCGTATATCAAATGAAAGCTATTTTTATTCCTATTTGACGATATACATATTATTGTTATATTATAGTGTAAATAGGCAAAAATTAACAAGTGAATTTTTCTTGCTAGAGAAATCCCAATCACACAAATCTTGGCCCGACCCGGGATTTGTAGTTTGAACATTTTCAACCCGGGACCTCATTATTAGCAGTTGAACTTGCGACCGCTAGACCAACGAGGCAGTCATCCTCCTC